>JAULBW010067380.1:0-38482 GCA_032358265.1 Vaucheria bursata
TTGTCCCGGTACTGGGAGAATTGGGAACTGTCACTTGATTCCGACCCGTGCGACTACATTGGCTTAAGTCCTAACAGTTTGTTCAGTCTTGTCTTTCTGTTCACTCTTCTCAAGTTTAATAAAACTTTTTACATTTTATTGAATCTTTTTATTTGTTGTCTGCCCTCTACCAGACATTGGTCCTTACCCCCTTCTTAGGTATATATATATTATATCACTATGCTGTCTCTCCTTTATCTTAACACATTATCAATCCTGATTAGTTTCTCATCAAATTACTTCAATTTTTTTATTTTGTTTAGATGCATTGGTGCATAATAAAACCTGAATGCCTCATTTGGATTTTTTCAAGTTTAAATGATTCTAGGCTTGAACAGATTTTAAAGTTTTTGGTTGCATAGCATATGTATTTTCAGATATAGGATAGCTATCAGTAGACTAACAAGTTTTTGTCTTACAAATTAATCTTCCCAACATGCAACAGTTCTCATATCTGATTTTGTCTTTAAAAGCAACAAGTGCTTTGATTTTAAAAATAATCAGAGCTACGTAGCCATAATATAGTTGTGATAGCATTCAACTTAGAAAATCTTGCACAAAGTGCAGACTATTGAAAAAAGGAGAAAAAAAGTACCGCAATAATAATGTCAGCATGGTAAGATGAAAAACAAGGTAAAAAAGCAATAAGAAGCAAGAAATAATCAAGTATGCAATTATGAAAAATGATAAGGAAATAATGACATGGGTACCACACTAGAGTGCAATACTATAAAGGCAGTATGATTTCCTTATAAAACAGAAAATGTAGAAGTGAAAAGAAATAAGGTAAAAAATCAGAAATTGAGATTGAAATTGAGATAAGTTGAAGATGCCAGGGTTTCTAAATGTTACTCCTACAACTTCTATTCCAAATTGTGACCCATAATTTGTTATATTTGTCTACATCCATCTTAATTTATTTCTTACTTCAGACTTATCTTATACATTTATCTGCAATTACTCCAGAATCCGTTCTACAGTTCAACAGTTCATTTCATAAAATTTTTTTATTCATATTTTCAATTTATTTGCAATCAGTATTTATTTCATAACTGACCAAGATTGGAATTTATTTTTGCTCTTCCATATGCTCCTTATCAACTTTCAAGAGACTTTCTAGAATTTTACAAACTGTTGTGTGTTTTGCTTTCCTTCATTACTACTCAATTTTTCTACTTTCCCATGGAAGTATGCTTCTATAGCAGCATGCTCCCATAGCGTATGATAAGTAGTGGTCATTGCATGTAAATATATTCATATTTTTCCTTCTCTTTTCTTTATACTTGCATCACCTTGCACTGTAATTCCAATCACAGTACATTCTACATTTTACTTCTTTTATCTTATCAGTAATGCCATTTGAGATCAATGATTTAATTTGTAACTCAACAAGATACTTCATGCAGCCCACAAGGTTATTCTCATGCAACCTGTATGACATTGTTACAGATAAAAGACTACCTTTCACTCTTTTATATTTGTGTTAACCACTGTACACTAGTTCTCCTGGCACTTTGCTAAACTACAGTATTGATTGGGTCCTTTCTATTGTTCACTTATACAAATTGTATTATTTTGTTCTTATCTTTTAAATATTTCATACTTGCCTTGCATTATGATTTATTTGTAACACATTGTATATTTTTAGCTCTTCTTACTCTTTATCTTGATGGTGTTCTGTATACCTATTTGGTGACAAAATGTTTGGAAAATCATGTATTTACTTTATATGCTCAGTTTGAGGCAGTTTGTCCAGATAGTAGCTAACATATGCCAGATTCTTGTACATGTCTACCATTATGATATTTTTAGAGAGTTGGTTAACTTTCACCTCTCATAACTTAAGCTTCTAAAGCTTGATTGACTTTTATATCCCATGAGTTGAGTTCAATAAGCAACATGTATAATATTTGATGAGTAAATTTTTTAATAAAAAATTACTGAAAAAATATGTACAAGTGTACAGTTCATATCTTCTTATTACATACCAAATGATCTTTCAAAATTTCTCTGCAAACACTCTCCAATTTTAATATTTCTAATTTTTTTCCTGTAATTAGTAATTTGGCAAAGATGACTTTATCCTACATTTTATACCACTTGATAATTTCTATCATTCTTCTTGAATTCCTCAGCTGCTGTTGCCACTTTGCTACTATGCAGTGTAAGAGCAGTATAAACAGCCTTTGTTGGAAGTAGGAGTCTCACCCCACTTACATCACACCTCTCATATTAATATACTGTTTTAAATCATTTATCATTTGTCTTGTTTTTGTTTTTTTCACCATTTTTTTCACAATTACCACATAGTTTATGTTGGTCTCAGCAAATACCTCAACAGATTCAGCTTCAAAGTCTAGATGTTGACAAGACAAACAAATACAGAATAGGACAGAATGAAACAGAGCAGGAGCTGAAGGTATACAGTTGTTTAACAAGACTAGGGTACAAGACTACTAAGGTTACTTTATAATCAGAAGTGAATCTTCTAATCAATATACTTTGTAGTTCAAGTTCAGTATTGACTTGCCATAAACTACTGTTGAAGTTCAACAATGATTTGCCACTTTTGAAATAATTCTATTTAGCTGATTTTTGCATTTGTTGGATGCAGCAATCTTAACAGTTTATCTATTCAGTTTTTAATGCATAAAGTATTCTTAATTAGAACACTTATATGATTTGTACAAAGGAAAATAAAATTTTTCTTATGCTTGCATTTTTGCATTGCACTGCATTCATTTTGATTATGATGTTAATAAATGCTTATATGTCAAATTCTATTGAAACTTTTTATTAGAAGAAATATTTCTAATTTTTTTTGCTTTGAAATGTCTATTGCTGTCTTTGATAGTGAAATCTCTGGCTGCTATATATTTTATTTGATAAAGTGTCATATAGACAACTCTTTTTTGGTTCTGTTGGAATTAACAAACAAGCTAGCTTTAAGTCTTTTTTATTGTATTAATAACATTTAAAATGTATTTATACTGTTCACCAGATAAATTACCTACTAGTAATGCACTTATTTAGCAATGAACATACACTCAGTTTTAGTCCAATATTGGAAACTACTGCAATGTTAAAAACTGAAGACAGTTTTCTATGGAAATTTTTCAAATTTCAGAGTTCTGTGACTCAACTTTGCAATGGCCTAGCTTTGTAATTTTATAAATATTATCTAGCTTCACTGCACTGTTTGGCTCAAGAACACTTTACAAAACTATTCTTGGAAATCAATAGCTATTAGAAACCAATTCTAGAGGAAGACTAGCTCTTGAAACAACTAGTTCTATTTTGAGTTAGTTCTATCTATTAGCTAAGTCATTTTGTACAAATAGAGAGATTATCAATTCAGTGGATATAATTTGGGATTTTAGGGGTTATGGGTTGGTACATTGATATACAAGCAGTTCAACTTCATCACTTCAAAGCTATGGAATAAGTACAAGGAAAAATTAGTGCCATCTTAAAACATAGCAAGCTACTTATATTCATCAAAAAGCTCAGGCATTAAGGTACAGGATCAGGTGTTTGTAGTGTTGCTGGAAGATTTTTTAATTACTCCTAGCAACATAATTATGTTTACATTCAGTATACCCTATGCTATTGTAATTTTGCAACTTGCTTATTTTGCGTGTTTGTTCATAGCAATAGCAATGGAGATGAATATTTCCTGAGCATGCTAAAACAATGCTGTCAACAAAATGCAATAGAAATGATATGCAAAATGACTGCACATGTGCATATGCATTAAAAAAATTGTATTACAAGATACGTGTACATAGTGGTATGGTTACCACATTACCTTGTACTACTAAAATATAGAGTATCATGTACAACAGTACCAGAGAAAGTTTAGAGCCAACACCTTCAAAGTGTTTCCAACCTTCAAGTAGTAATATCCAGAACAGTGGACAAATTAGCTCATATAAAATTCAAAATTTATTGCACATATACTTCTGATAATTGGAAGCTGCACAGTTCTGGCAACTGGTTGTTAGGAATTAACCGGTTAACGGTTAATCCTATAACTATGTTAGCTGCATCATTGTTTCTGTTCTCAGTTTAAGATTTCTGACAGCTAGCACCATGTTCTCACTTTAGCCAATTAAATAGTGCCACAGCGCAATTACTACTGGTTCATCATGTGATTGAATAATTGTCTGTCTTGCATTGCTAGAATTCACTTCTAGTAATGCAGTAATATATACTGTATGATTTATGATTAAATGTCTGTTTGTATTACACTGGCAGATATAAATCTACTGCCAACTTGGACAAAAGTAAACTTTGTATTGTGATAATAAGTGATGTTTACCTAGTTTTAAATCACAAATCAACCTTATCTCTCTAGAAGCATGCAATGTTTGCAGCATTGGTCTTCACTTTACAACCATTAATTCATGTCTACATTAAAAACAATGTTTCATTCCATTCACATCATTCAAACAATTTGCTTACCTACACTAACCCTCCAAACCTGCAAATGTTTGTGTTGGGAATGTAACACGCAACATAATCACAAGAAATCTGTGACAGAACGTGTATATTACTGCATGCTAACTTGTGTTGATAGAAGTGAGATAATTTCATTAATGCAACAAAATATTATTTACTGAAACTTGTTTTCATAATCAGAACTGAAACTTTAGCATAGTATCAGGAGAAATGTACTGCAGCTACGGAATAGAATTAACTCTCTTAGGGATTAATTCCTGACAAGTTCACTTGCCAATCCATGGAGGCAATTTGAATTTACTCAATAAGAATTTTAAGAGAAGACCAGCTCGCTGATACTTTTGCAAAATTTTTACTGCAGCCAACATTTGGCTTTTACATTATTTTTATTTGGTTTAGTGAAGATGCACCATCTATGTTGAATAACACAGCAGACTCTGATGACTCCCCAGGTTTGATTGTATCTGTGTGTGAGGGGGGGGGTGACTGAGAATACAAGCAACTGCTGCTCCAAGATTTCTTAGCTTGAATATTCCTAAAGCAGCAACAAGAATTTTGTAGATAAAAATTCATTTCACTGTCATTAATAATAAATTGTAATATATTCATATATTTAAATATGCTGGCTTATTTCTGTTGTTTGTTCCTGTTTATTTTGGTAATTCAGCTTCTTGTCAATGGTACTGCAAACAATCAGGGCTGAAAATCTGTTGTCAATCACATGTGCCAGTGTCAAAAAGAGCTAGAAAACATTTCTTTTGAATATTAACGAAATGTATCATTTTGTTACTTGACACTTGTCAGTTTTCACTCTGAAACGACAGCATAATAAAAATGCTTGTTTAAAAAGTGCCAAAATGGGCAATATCTGGGTTTTTTAAGTTTAGGCTTCATAGACCTAAATACAACGAAAAGGCACTAGTTTCCATTAATTGATCTTTCGTTCGAAAAAAATCGATAAAATTATGTGTCCTTTCGATTTTGTCCTTTCGAATTGATGACGATAAGCAAATGTATTCGAAAAATGTATCTAGCTGCGAGAATATCATAAAATTTTCTCCATTTTTGCGTGAGTGACTTATGCTGACATCAGGTTCTTGTTCATCTCAGTGAGGAGCGAAAAAACAGTGATTTTCACCTAAATAGATGTTGAACGGAATATCAGCCCACAAAACTGTGAAACATGATGAATCCGACATTTCTCAAAATGCTAATATGGGAAAATCTAATTTTGATCACATGCTCCCATTGGAATACAGCGAAACAAACTCGAATCACTCGAATTCGATGGAAGAGAAAGAAATAAATGCTAATGCAGTGAATGGATACGACGTTAAAGCGAAAGTGAAGAGACCCAAGTAATTTCGTTTGTTTCACTTCTCAAAAACTTTCTTGAAAAATAGTATATCTGTAGCGCAATCATTACATTGAATTTTAATTTCTCTTAATTTAAGAGATTTCGTAGAGAATGTTCGCGACAAATATATTAAAATACTTTAGGAACTCTGTAAAATCAATTCCGTATCTGAATGTTGGAATGTGGTGATTCTTAAATATTACTCACTAGGCTAACTGGAGTTTGGTTTATATAAATAAATTTGATTAAAATATCAAGGTATATTATACTCTTCCAAAATAATACGAATGCAAAGTATGAAAAATTCCAATGCTTAAATTTGTACACAGAAGCGTGTACATAAGCATTAATTTTGTTCGAATGGGAAATATATTTCACTTTCGATTGTCTGCATGAAACATTCTCATCCAAGAGCATTCGTTTTCCTTACTTTAGCAATCAATTTCTAAACGATTTTTCCATAGTTTTTCTCTATTCCCTTGTTTATAGATATTCTCAAAAATGTACCTAAAAATAAATGCGGAAATAATTTGGTTCAATAGTTTATTTTGCAGGCACTTTTTTCCTTCATAGACAATTTATAATATGTACAAAGAGATTTTAAAATGCATTTTACTTTTGAAGCCAATTTTAAAAACAAATATTGTTGCTAATACATTTTGTAGTACCATTTAAAGGCAAAAGCATTTCCTTTAGTAAAAGGTTTTTAAAGTAAAGGTATTGCTGTATAACCTGTCAATTCACACCACTGATATGTAATATCACATTGATGGAGCTAATTAAATTTAAATTTCGAAGGATGAATCATATGACAAGGTGCACGAAAACAAATTGTACTGTTTTTGCCTTAGTATTCTTGGTTCGCAAAAAAAGTAGTCATTTTTTTAGATATTAACATTTAGTTTTGATTTTATATAATACTATAATGTTTTAGATGCTATTTTTTGAATTATTTTTACCAAAAATTTTATGCAGTGTTTCGGCTTTCTTGAGTAAAACATTCGACATATTTAGGTAAGTTTTTTTAATTTTTTTCAAATATTTTGTTATATACTTGCACAATACTTAAATGTTTATAGTACCTTGTGTCCATACTATGGTTAGCAAATGAATATGCAAATCACCATGCAATAAACGAATCTGAGAGGTCAATTGCATATAAATAATTTAGGGCAGCAATATCGCTGCCTTTTTTTACTTACTTCATTTTGATAGTATGTCCCTCAACTTCCTACAGTAAGATACATAGGATATAGTGTGTAATTAAAAAAATCATATCCCGTCCTAGTTCAGCTTCAGTTTTGGGATGATCCGAATTTCGGATAAATAAATTAATTTGGCGAATTTGATACATCCGATGTTTACTTTTTCTGGATATTAATTCATATAGAACAAGGCATGGAAGTACGATGTCTATAGAATTTTATTTTCATCTGTGCTATTTTTCGTGGTAATTTTGAAAATCTACAAATACTTGTAAAAAATAAATAGGAATTTTTGGGAATTGAAAAATCTACATGAATTATCGATACAACTAAATAAATATATAACAACTATTTATAATATCCACTTTCAATGTTTCATAATATAAATAATAATAATCAGGAATTGAACTGCACATTACACATGAAATTATTTGATACATTTTTGAACCATAAATGAAACTGAATGGATGACATTGGTACAGTAACAGTTCAGTTCAGCTGTCGATCTGTTGCGCAAATGACCTTGCATCATATGTTCAAGTTCTTATGTAATGAACCTTAATGATTTTGAAAAGATACATTTTCGACTACAACATAAGATTGCTGCAGAATAATATTCTAATATTTATTTCTGCATCTGTAATTCATCAAAAGCTTCTTTAGTTTATGTGTGATGCTGACTAGCTAGTATCCATATGAACAAATGTGATATCATGTAATGGATGGTTATAACTATCATTGGCAAACTGGGAGGAACTTGCATTGTTTTATATTAAGAATAGAGTAATTCAATCGAATTCAAAATTAATCTAATAGTTTACTAATTTTTAGATATTATGCTTGTGAACTTATTAACCAAATTCCTAAAAATTGAACAAAATAGTTCCGCATTTTATTCTTTAGCTTTTGTTGAGAAGCTTCACTAACGTTTGCACCTGTAGCTCTGCTGCTGACTGAGGCCAACAGCATCAACTTATAGGAATGACTGAAAACTTAGCAATAGAATAGTTTTATCACGCAAAAAAATAATTTCTCTTTTAACCGAGCTCTCAGCCAATTAAAATTGGTGGCACCAGTCACCAGCAAGGCCACCTATGGAAAATTAGGGAATCTCTTCCTTAAGTTTCATATATGAACTTATAAGGCTGAGTTTACTTAAGTTATGTGAAAATTCTTGAAGGCAAAGCCTTTTGATAGTATCCTCATTACTATAGAAGTTTTTTAACTGTTTGTAGCAATCCAGAGTTTCAAGCGGAAGGGATTTGTGGATGGAGTCCGAAAGGCGACTCAGTCATTATCCATAGTCTAAGAGATTTTTCGGATAAAGTGTTGCCTCAGTACTTTAAGCATGGAAATTTTCAAAGTTTTGTACGGCAATTGAATATGTATAATTTTAGAAAAACAGTAGCCGATCCGACTCATGGAGAATTTAAACATCCGTTATTTAAGAGAGGGATGCGGGAAGCATTGGATAAAATCAAACGTAAGGTAAAGTTGTGCGTACATTGATACATATATGTCGCTATATACGTACAAATTGAAAAAATAGATGCACTATAGATAATAGCAGAGAAATATATTATTCATACTACATATACAGTGTAAAGGTTTGATGCAGCTTGAGCTATTTCACTCGAACACAAATCCGCAGCTCTGAGTACAGTTCACCATGACGGTTCAGCGTGAGCAATATATTTTAAATATGCAAACAGATATAGTCGAATACGATTGATATAGCACTAACTATCCATATCATGTGTATATATATATATATATATATATGCATTGATATGCGTACATTTTACCATTTTCAAAAAGCTCCTGACAGTATACAATTGATGTTTTATGTAATGAATTTCTCAGAAGCACCAAAATATTCGTTCTACCCGAATATCTTCTGCTGAACATGCCACAATATGACTCTTCGTTTATTCGTTATAAGTGAAATTAGTTAAAGTAGTTCATTATATCCAAAGTATACTTTAGGTAGCTCTGTGAAAAGTTTTCTATTTCAGTTTCATAGCGTCAACCTCAGCCGTATAGGATCGGTAAGGTTTGTAGTGTCGATCATATTGGCAATGGCCAAGGGCCTCAGAGAAGAGAGAAAATATGCACTTTGACTCACAAGGATTTTTTCCATTTTTATAATAAGCTTGATAATTGTTCTTGAAGCATGTGCAGAAGTGCTACTAATCAAATCTACTCAAATTTGTTCTATTTAGGATGATTCGTATAAGCCATATGCGCATGTTAGTTATATGATACTACTTTAGTGGATGAACTCCAGTTTTTTACAACTTAAAAGTGAAAAGCCACTCAACTACAATGCTGAAAATTATTGTGTAAACACCTGTTACTGTTTTCTATCAATGATATATGTATATAATTAGCATAGCTAAAATAAAAGGTATCATTTGGCTAGCCATGGCTACTTATAAACTGACCTCTAATCAAAGTGAATGGTCAGTAAAACCAAACAGTTTTAGTCAATTTAAAATCCTGTCCTTTTTTGTTTTAGCCACCGAGCAATGGAAATAAAACTAGCTCGACTCCATCGAGAACTACGTACCAGAACTATCATCAGATGATTGACTCTATTGCTCTGAATGCGGAACTCACAGATACAGGTCAAGAACCAGTTCAGGTTTCAATTCCTGAATTAGATACAGGTAAAATTTTAAATCTGTTTTGTCCTGACATTATCAAAATTTTAGTGGTGCAAAAATATCCCATGGCACTGTATTGCTATGGTTGGCTTATAGGTATTTCAGGAATTTAAATAAACCAACATGCTCATTTGAATTTTTTTTAGCATATGTAGTACACATTGTATCTGGCAAATTTTCTTTCAACAAATTTTTCCTATAGCGAATACATGGACAAGCCGTTTCTTGCAAGTTCAGCTTTAGATTTTTGGATGTAATGAATTTCTTATGTTATGAATTGATTCGATGGTCCTGACACATTCATTTAATTTGAAGTTCAATTTAGAAATAGATTTAAACAAAGCGTCCAAGTTAGCATTAAACATACTAGTTTAAAAAATAAACTTCAATAAAAGTATTTTGCAGACGCATGAAAAATTTGATGAAAAGGAATTTGATCGAATGATACGTGAAAAATTTGAATATCGCGATTTTTTATTTGACACTGAATATCCGATAACGCTGGGAAACTTCAACGAGCTTAGTGTTTTATTCAGAGTCGATAATTATTTTTAAGTGATGGGCATAATACTGGAATACAAACTATTAAGCATACATAAATATTGATGTAAGCATACATTAAGAAATCATTACCCATGCCTAGTTGTATTTCTTTAGATCGATTTAGACTAGTATATTTGAATGTGCAGTTGAAATTTTTTTAAAACAGTATGTTGAAATATAATTGTGTACTTCCATCTATATTATCACTCTGGCTTTTCCTGTCTTCTATCTCTCTATTTCTGTGCACTGTCGGCCACAAATTTTAACATATAGAATGCGATATTTCAATGAATGTAAATATACGTGCATCTCTAGGACAGGGATTCTCTGATAGACCGTATCTGTTTGAGCATTCTACTCTTGGGTGTGCACCTACCGTAAAGTGCGAAGAGGGCCCGGTTGAGTACAACAGTGACTATATAGATGAATCGAATTGGAACGACAAGACTCTAGAGCTTAAGCAGCAATCAGAAAAGGTGCATATTCAATTATGTTCATAGGCATTAATTAATGTTCATATTTGTATATATGTATGCATGCAGAGATTTATAAAAGTATGGATAAATGTTTTCATATTTTATGATACAAAAATGTTCAAAATTATGCACGTAAGCAATTCTACTTTACCGTTCGACACGTAAATTTATGCATTTTCTTTCCATATGACTATAGAAATGTATTCAATGCATTTTTATTGTCAACCAACAAAAATATAAAGTCGATTTTAATTAAACATTTAAATTCTTCTAATGATTTATGCATTTACTTAAGCATATATACTTATCGACCTATCTATTTACCTACGTACATTCATACAGATGCATATTTGCTTATGCATTGAACCTACCAATATAAATGAGTGCATATTTCAAATATATGAGTTATTTAATATACTCTGTTTCTATTGATTATTCTGAAATCATTGAAAATTTATTCGGTATACAAATAATTTTATATGCAAGAGAGCTTGAAGGAAATGTTCTCAAGATTTGACCTTAGGCAAATTTTTCTGTAACCTTGTAGAGGATTTTTATCTTGAATATATTTCTTACATCTCTATCTTATTTTTTTAAACATTTACATGTAGATGTTAATAAAGCTTCAAAAATTAGAAGAGCGGCAGAGGATAACGGAAGAAAAGCTCAAAGAAGTTGACGAAGAAAATAAAGTACGTGTAATCCATATTTTTTGTTACATGCGTTCACACGTACATGTTGATACATATGTACGTCTAATTCGTACACTCGCATTTATTGATAAATTTAATCTTATAATTTGAAATAATTTTGTACAGACCAAATTCTAACGATAAATGTTGAAGTCGTTTCTCATATTTGTTGTAAAATCAATTTTTAAACCTCTTTTTGTTCATTGGACATTTTTTTAGTTATATTTTTAATACATATATATATATATATATATATATATATATCTATTTGTATTAACAAGTTAAGCCTAAATTGGCCAATTTTATTTACTTTAAATTGAACACAATTATATTGAAATTTATGAAGTCCGTGTAAATCTTGTTTAGCTCGGCTTACTTTAAGAGATAGCAACGAGCAGTTTTATCCGATTAGAATAGCATATTATTTTTATTCGATTTAAACCCCATGTTGTTACGTTAGCGTAAAATAGAACCAACTTCTGGTTCGGATTCAATAATAGTGCCACTTGTAACTATCTAACGGAGGGATACTATACACTGCATTCTTACAGTTAGTGAAACAAGAAAATGCTTTGTTATGGCGACGTATGAGAGCTCAAGCATCTGGACAAAAGCAAATGCAATCGAAAATGCATAGATTACTGTATTGTATGTATGAAATGTACATGGCATCAGGAGGCCACGTAAGTAATAACATTCAGCGAGTTCATTGAACCGGTATTCTATAAGCTGGTACCATCTGTTGCACCCCAAACTATCAGTCAATCGAATATATCGGATTAAAGGTATCGATGCATACGTAAAATGCATCATTCTGCAGGCTACTGAATTGTAATATCACAACTCCACTGTAGATAATAGAAATACCTCGTTTCGGGACATGTGTATTGATGAGTATCATGCAGTAAACTTCGGATACAACGAATTTGTCAGGACCCCTGAATTAATTCGTTACATTAGTGAGTTCACAGTTACAGCGTAATAATCAAATTTCTTATATATATTATCTCCTGCAAATTCGTAGTGCAAACTTAATGCAACTTAGATGTTAAATGCTTGTTTTTTATGCTACCATGCGGATTGATCTATCGAAATTTTAAAAAATACTTTTTATTTTATTTTAGGGTCATTCTCAATCAGGTTCAAATCTTTTATCTGACCCATCAACTACTATATCCGAGGCAATAGGGGAAATGGAAAATCGCTTGCAATTTGGCGATACTCCTAATTCAGATTCAAAATTTCCCTGGCCTAATTTAGGGGGTAGCCAAAATAGGGATGAATCGGGACCAAGAGCGCAGAATATCCCATTTGGCATAAGACAGTGGGGAGCTGAACTCGACTTAAGTGGACTAAATTCGAATGTACAGATACTTGGGTTAGATTCCTCGCCTACGTTTGCTAGACAAGTGAGAATTTTAAACTATTGAAAAATGCTAATTGAATTATGCAGTTAATTTTGAATACAGCGAATTTGCTCACAATAGATTTTTACTTACAAAGAATAAAGAAAAAGTCATATTGCGCCAAGTTTTCAAATTTTCAGATGTTAATAGTCAATTCGGTACTTCCGACAGATTCGTTACATCCAAATTTTACTCTTTTTCTGTGCTCAATCAAGAACATACTTTGACATCTTTGATGCACAAAACGAATATATATATATCAGAAGTATTAAACTTCGGATATAAAATTTTTTATTATAACTAATTTTTGCTTATACTGAATATAAACTAAAAAGCTATATTTTTGTCTACGTTCAGATTCTGACTTTATAATGTAGTGAATTTTATTTATATTGATTTGATTTGACAGTCCCAATAATTAGTTAAAAATAAAGTTTAATCTCTATCGCTATGGTCTAAAAACTTCATCAATGTTGAGGTTAAATAAGTTGATGCATACATACTAATGTTAAATCCTGTCTTTTAACTCAGAAATTTCACCTATCATACTTTTGTACAGAATTCTTTCACAGATGTGTTTTTGACACCGGCAAGCAATGCAAATCCGAGTGCTCAGAACAACCATTCGCTTTTACTAGAAAATGGATCGTTTCAAGATTCGATTGGTGGCTTGAACGATGACGATTTTATCCACTCGGGTTCGAATAGGGATCCGTTTGATGGGCTGCCGATTGAAAGGATTACTTCAATCGATTGGGCGACGAATACGTATTCATACTCAGATGATAGCGTCGATGAAATCCTGGAGATTCGAAGGCCGAAACGAGCTCGAACTGAAACAGTATGTTTACATGCACACAATAAACTTCGGATATGACATACTTGCTTTTAAAGAATTCAATTTAATCATCATTTGAAAAAAATAAGCCAAAAAGTCTGACATTGCGGCCAAGGTCAGCTTCAAATTTTTTAATGCAATGAATTTTGGATATGCAAGATAAATTTTTTCAGCAAAAAGCTATTAGCGTTGTAATAATGAGTATATTTTGAGCCACAAATTTGTTTTAAAACTCGATGAAAGGTAAAATACTATTCTTTTGGGAACAAAGAGCTATAACTATTTATACAACTGGGTGTTTGAAGGTTAATGATTAATTTTTTTCGATGAAGTTGTTTACAAAATATTATGAAGAAAACGATGAAAGGAGTGGTTTGAAGGATGAAGAGAGTATTAATGATGCTGAAAAAGTTTTAGAGTATAATAGCAGCAATCCTATTACTAAAATTGACAGCCTTGGTTACCAAATTTTGAGCGAAATGGTGAAGGTACTTATCTAGGTGTTTATCGTACATATATAGGCGCATTAACCAATTTTGTTGTAAAATATAACCATTTATCTATATATATATGCTTATATAATATATATTACTCATTGTGCTTAATATCTACCTTTTTTTCATTTTTCAGATTTCTTCGAATGATGAACTATTGCATTTTGATTCAACAGACCCGATCCCACTGAATGACACTGATTTTGAGGTTCAACAGCATCTACATGCGCCAGAGAACCTTTAAGGGGAAAAAGTCCTTCGAATATTCTAAGCATTTCAACCATTGTCGTAGTATTCTTTACTTTGTACGGTTCAATATTGACTCATTTCTAGAAGATTCTTTTTTTTTCAATTTTAGGCCCTGTAAAAAATTTGATGTGATCATTCGATTTACTGCCTTCATGAATCAATTAATGAAATTTATTAGTATATGAAATATATGCGTTTCTCTGTAACGCTAAATGTGTTTTTTTGCGAATGCGATCATTTGCTGATAGCGCATAAACACAGAAAGAGATGATAGGAAAAGACAGTAATATTAAAGATTGATTTACATAATTATTCATAAACATAGAATTGCTCTAGAAATATCTTATGTAACTGAATATTCAATTGCTGTATTATAGAGTGTCCTAGTTCAACTGAGCATAACTATCAAAGGAGCATTGTCTTCGGAGTTTTTTTGCATTTGATTTATCTGAATTATATTTTGAGGTGACTAAATGCGTGAAATGATGGTTTACTTTGACAAATTCATGTTGAATTGCGAAGAGTGAAATTTCACTGCATATTATTATTAGTATACAACGATGGAAAAGTTTACAATAAACATATGTAGGATAGATCTCTATGGCGCATATCATTGTTAAACCAGACAGCAACAGCTTATATGGCAAGTTATGAATCCAGTTCAGTTTAAGTTTCTATCTGAACCAAATATTTTTTCAAAGTTAGACTTTGTGATGCCTTGCATTCCCCTGCTTTGGCTAAAAGAGTTTGCGACAAAAAACATTCATTTTCGAAGGAGAGAAAAAAGAGAACATGTTACAATGACCTCTTCAGAGCGAATTTGAAAAAACGAAAAAAAAGAAACATTCATGGAGCATAACTGTGCATGTAAACTGGAGATTCTGAATTGTCATCTTCATTTTAATTTCCCTGAAGACATGAAAATTTATCACTCTCTACTATCATTCCTGACAAAAATTTTATCTGGTGATATGTATATAGTGGGTCAATTTCATTGAAACCAGAGAAAGCAAAATTTTATAAGCCTAAAGTAGGTCAAGTTCTGATTGAACAAGTAAAGTATTTTATTTAAGCAGTGATCATAACGAAAAGAAACTTTTTAGTGCAGATATGTACCAGCCAAAATTATTGCTGCCAATTCATATTACAGAACACTTATATACCAGTAAAATATTGAAGAGCTTCAATTTTAATTCATGTACTGACTGAAATTGCACAATTAATGTTCAAGAAATAGATTAAGATGCACTTAAAAAAATAGGAATACATGACTTTTAGGGTTATTTTTTGAACTGCTGAGCAGGGTAGAAAAAAAAACAGTAGGATAATATTCTTTTCAATACAAGCTGTAGCATTGTCTGATGGCACTATCATTCATTCTAAATAAAAAATATTCACAAGTGCTTGATCAATTTGGGTGTGACTCTTAACGCTATCAAACAAGCATTGCGGTCATTGGTTCCAAGAAACTTCTTGCCTCATTTATCAACTCATCAGCTTGCTTGATAGCATGGCACTTGAAAGAGTACTTTTTTTATAACCATTTTGAAAATGTAGTAATATTATACTAAAAATTCAAGAAAAAGCAGAATTCTAGGGTAAAAAGAGCCATATTTACTCTAAACAGCTTTGTTTACCACACCACTGGCTAACACTTGGGGGTTACCAGTATTTATAAGTTCAGGAAAAATGAATCCAGACTTTCGCAACAGCTTAAAACTTGCAAGCACAACAGGTAAGAGTTGGCTTCTATTGATTATGTTGCAAGACCAAACAAAATCTATTTAACATTAAATTACAATGTTATCATGGGTAATGCGCCTGATAAAAGTTGTTTTATAGCCTGAGCTACAGTGGAGATGGATTGTTTTGTGAGGTAGCAAGAATGTCTACTAAGTTTGAATTTTGAGCACTGCTGGCTGAATATATGGAAGTTAGCAGAGGAGGTGACCAGTAATGTGCAATAGTTAAAAGCCAAAATCTATGGTCAAACCCATCAATATTGTGAATGCATCATTTGTAGCTATAAATGTCATGAACTTTAAGTTCATTTTAGATATTTTACACGGTTGGTATTACCTCCAATATGGAAAAAAAGGATAAGACTTTTGTTGCTTCCCGGTGGCAACTTATTTCAGTTGAGCAAATCTAAATTGATGCAACCAGTTTTATTATCATTTTGCAACAATAGTCGCTCAAATACTTTGAAAATTTACCTTTTTTGCAGTTCTAAAGCATTGATCAACTTGCGTATCTTCTAAACACCAATATAATATCTGTTTTTTGTATACAAACAAATCCAAACAGCCACAAGTACGGATCTTGAAATCCCATTGCCAATCGCAATTTTTAATAGTATGTGCAGTTCAAGAGCTGCTACTGAGTATTACCAACAAAATATTAATCGATTGACTTAAAATATGACCCATTGAAGTTCTGATAAAATTAAATGACTCAAAAAATCAATTCCCTAGGTGAGACTTGATCCAAGTCTGAGCGTATTTCGTGATTGAATTTCTTACAGCTTAGACTACTCTTCTAAGTAATGGCTATATATAAATTTTAAACAAAAACAATGCAAAGATACTGTTTTGTAAATCAATTAATTATCGTTAAATGTGACGATAAATACAGGTTTCATGTTGCTTCTTGGTTACAGATGCCAGGATGCTTTTAGGTTCCATTCCATTATATATAAAGACACAAATTTGGTTGATTTTGGTTTGGTATTTGTAGACGATTCAAGTCGTACAAAAAATCATCAATTTCGCCAAAATTATCTTTGTTAGCACGAATCATGTGACCCAATTGATGAATGAGAAAATTTAGCTTAGATACATTTACGCATGATTATAAAATCAAGTAGTAATGAACATTATGCACACATTTACAGAAAAAAACTGAAAAAAATGCCTCTATATTATATATTTGATCAAAGTGAATATAAGATCAGCGAGCATACTTTAACTTTTGCAAGCTTCGTCTAGGGTCAAATAGGGCTTAATAAGACCCCGAATCAAACCTGAAAATATAGCTAAGGGGCAAAAATCAGGGCTGAACCGGTGCTCAGAAGATGCTAAAAAACATCCTCGAACGTTTTTCGTTAATATGTTTCCATTATATATAACCTACAACAAATTTTAAAAAATAGGCAGAAAATTATATATTCCACGGTATATTAATAAAATACTGCTAATATTTCATAAATCGATGGTCCACTACATGACATATTCTATTATTTGATAGCTTATCGCTTTACTGACCTCCATTTACTGTTGCATGTTGATTTCTTTAATACTGTTCATTCAATTAACTGACAGCATTTAGCGAACCGACGGTGCCAGTTTATAGAATATCGAAAGTATATTACTTTCTATTCATGTCATATATACTACAATTTTGATGAATAACTGAAAACATGGTGCTGAAATTTGAGAAATGTAATATAATAGTATATATTTACGTACAATCTAAAATAATTTTGTGAAGTTACCCTGAAAATAACGTAAAACGCTTTATACTCGAAGAATGTATTGCTTATATTTGAAATGTTACGTTAATTATCACTGCATCAATTCAGAGATTCAAATTTATGATGGTAGGAGATATGTATACATATCACTCACAATCTACAATTACACAAACAGTATTTGTAGATTTTCAAATGAAAAAGCCGATAAATCAGCATTCGAACGAAGGAACAAAACGGATCAAACCTAACTCAGATCCGTACATGATTTATTAATGACTCATATTATGATCCGTTCAATTATGTTGTCCAGGCATTAAACAGGTATTTATTCATTTAAAAAATGAATCGACGGCCATTTTGAATCTGAATTGGTGCATTTTTCTCAAAAATTTTGAAGATAGATGTAGAAAATTTACTTTAACTATTTCGAATGGAAATAATAATAAAAAGCTGAAGAATCTATTCTTTTCCTGTTAATGTTTAAAGAGTAAAAAGATTATATAATTGAGGAAGAATAGCAAAGTAACGTTTATTACACTTCGACTATTTAACTTGATCATTTCAAATTAGATGCAGTTAATAATTTATATCTAAAACTTATTTTGTAGATATAAACTATTCCAAAAATTAGACAATTTTAAGTGAAATAAAGTTAATTTTTTCAATCCAAAATTATTCATTAATTAATTATATTTTGATCTGCATTTAAAGAAATATTAAAATGCCCTAGTTACATAAATGAACTAATCATTAGAAGCAATCGACGCATAATAGAGAATTGCAAAACATCCTGATTACAATTCAAAAATGCACAGAAAAATAACTACCGAACATTAAAAAATAATTGAATCGATTGTTTCCAACAAAATTAAAATTGAGTAATTGCAAAACAAAAATTTACAATTTTTCAGTATTTGTGAATGAATAAAAGAACATTTAATGAAATACTTTATTCATTCTTTTTAGAAACCAATTGTAATAAATAAATGTATCTATGATTTTCTAATAAATATTGACTTACCCTTACATACGACTTTCCACATCCTAATTCAGAATTGTTAGGTCTGTAACTGGTCGTTTTCAAAGAATTTTCCAAGGAACATTCTTTAGATTTCCAAAGTTCAAGTTGAATATGCGACGCGTAAGGAGGCCACTGACAATCGTAAATGCCAAGTATTGCAAGTATTGGCGCTATTACTGTATCGTGCCCGGAATAAATTGCCAGCTTGTACGGAACCTGAAGTACTCATATATTTTTATTTGATGTATAATGTATGCATTAGCACATATGCATAAGCATGTATGTATGTATTCCCATGTATGATACCTATATACGTATATACGGATTTCTTTATATGATAGTAGTATTTGGAAGAATATATTAATGCTGAGAAACAAGAACAAGCAACCTTCGATAAATCAGGACTGGATGAGCAGTATCAGTGAATTAAGTTTCTTACATAACATGGAATAAATATAAACGTGAAGTGAATTTGGCACAGGACAACTTTGTCGTTAATTACTTTAAACCGAAGTTTACTACTTACATTTTTAACGTTTTCTGACAGCTGAAATAAATCCATTTTCTCCATATTTTCCAGTAATTCCAACATAAATGGATACATGGAGAGCTGCGTAGCTATCAGTCCTCCCTAAAAAAAACAATAAAAAACGCATGAAAAATCTAGTAGAAGTACATAATTTATACTGCAGAATTTTATCACAAAGTTTATTATAAGGAAATTCTCAAAAAATCCTCCTATAAATTTTAAAATTTTACAAAAACTTGAAGTAGCATTTATGTCAACAATAAACAATATACTTGATATTAAAATAAAAATAATCTAAACAAATTATAAAAAAAATATATAAATATTCAATACTTTTTACTTCTAAAAAGTTATTTATAAGAGTTACTCAATAAATGGATATATATATATATATATATTTATGAAAAAAACAAACAATTTCCTTTGCAAAATAATTCGTTTTACTAATGCACTAGATTTAGTTAAATAAATTGCACAGTAATTACAACTCAGAGACAACTTTTTCTAAATATATCACATTGTGCTGGATTTGAATGTAATAGAAAGTGCATATCTTTATATTATAATTAATTTAAGTATGAGGTCCGCAACCATAAAAATCATTAGAATTCGTGCGCTTAAAGTAGTATCAAACCGAATAATATCATTCAAGATGTGACTGAATTCGTCCTAACAAGACTTAAGTCATGGTTTTTACTATCAATAAAGACTAGAATATTATGTAAAAACAGAATTTAACATAGTTGTAACACAATAGAATTCAACATTCATATGCAATAGAATACGATGAAATTGCGAACTTTGATGTATTCATATAGGGATTGTATTCTATACAGTATCTATGGAGAAATAGGATTTTTCTCTATAGTACTTTTTTCATTGGAGAGATAGAAGAAACCTTAGGTTGAAATTTGTCTAGTTAACATGGATTAGTAGACGTGTATTGAACTCTGTGGAATTCGAAGACGCCCTAATTCAGAAAAATAAAACGTATGGCTGATAGAGTGAATACTAGCATAACATATTTCGAATACTTCATACATCTACCAATCTTTGCACTGGAGTCTGGAAGAGACTATCTGCCATATTAACCAAATATTTATTCGAAATCGTATAAATGTGCGATACATGAAATTTCAGTGCAATATACACTGAAATTTATTATTTAGGAGGTAAATACCGATGCAAATATGTTTTAATGTAAAACATGATAAACATAAATTAACATATACATAAATCAACTTCAAAATTTTTCTATCCTTGCAAAATAACAAATTTAATAATTAAAGAACTCGCCTGTCCACCAAGGAATTCCATACAATAACGTTTATGCGACTCCGCAATAAGACCGTGAGTAAATTTTTTACCAATGCACTTCCCGCCTTTTTCAGCAGTACAAGGTAATGGTTTGTTATGACATAACCTGGCATACACGCTATCCATCACATGGGTTATCTGCAATAACATAACTACACGTTATATGTCACATGAGTTAAGGATACACATGGGATATTATAATTCTGGCCTAGAAGGTATTCATTTTTGAGTTATCTGTTACACGAGTAACATATTCAATGTAAATATCGTGTTAGTTTTGTTATGGTATAACCTCTTTCTCAAAGCAAATCTAAGACATAAAAGGTATTTATTAGCACAGATATTGCATTTGGCTAACATAAAAAGAATAATTTAAACCAATCAAATCTGATTTCACTTTAATTCCAACATTAATCACAAACGCGAGAAGACAGAAAAGAGTAATACTAATCACGTTATGCAATTATGAACAGGTGCAATACGACTCAAGTTGGTGTAAACGATTCATTGAATATATATATATATATATATTTGTACAGGTTAATATATCCTAGACTGGATTACCTTATCCATGACTAGTACAATATGAAAATCCGATCAACATCAGATATAATGAATCTGGCAAGACCACCAAATGAATTTGTTATAATCGGAATCCATTATACCCAAAAATCTGATGAACATAGACACAGTATGATTTTTTCGTTCTTTCGTTGTAAGTGAAAATTCGCTTAAAGTGAATTCGTTATATACGACTTAGTTGATCTGTGTAAAATACCTTTGATTCAGCGGCAGCAGCTCCAAACGTTTCCAACATTCTCAATTTTACGTCTGCACGTACATTAAGTTCAATAGAGGCGGCCTGATTAATAGCCTGTGCAAAAAAGATCAATTGAGTTTATATGTGTACGTAAAGCAATTACTATGTACTCTTTGAAATAGCTTTAAATATTAGTAATGGATACAAAATCGCATGTTGTAACAGGATAAAGTTCAATCATTTGTGTACTATAGTATATGCAAATATTGACTGTATATGTTGAAGTATTCGTTTTTGGAGTGAATTCTGTACAGCACTCGTCTCATTGTAGGTATCTTATTTTGGCATTTAAATAGGCAACATCGATTAGTTGACGTATATTCAATTCTGTGGAATTTGGAGATGCTCAAAATTTGTCAGTCAAACTATCTACCTATGTATACATCTGCCAATCCATATATATCTACCTATCTGTGCATCAGAGTTCAAAAAGTCTGCATAAAGTTAAGGCGAGCAGAAAGATAACAAATGCCAAGTGCAAAAAAAGAACAAAAAAAGGAGCGACGAATAATAATGGACAAGCGAACATATCAGCAAAAGAGACAATCTTGCAGCTATACTTAGTAGCTAATACGTGGCGAGTCCAAAAAGTGAACAGTGAGAATCGAAGTGTAAATCCAACGGTTCAATTCACAGTTCAGGTACAATTCTTCTACAAACTTAATGTGGTAAGAAGTATACTCCAACAAAATTGGTTTAATTCATTATGATAGCAAAACAAAAATTATACTTTCGCAAATAATTTTTCTTCCAAAGAGAAGGATTTTTAATCCTTCGACAAGAATAAATTGATGACAACATAGCAAGAAACTATTGTGCCAGTTTACCCTTCCGCATTTGCAAAGCTATTAGCCTCGTAACTAAGTATTGTATTAAAAACTCACTATCAATAATGGCACTTCTCTATATCAACAGAAAATCTTCGTCGCAAAAGAAAAGTATCGTTAAAAAGAGGTTCAACTAGATGAATGAATGTATGGATTAGTATGCTTACTCGAAGGTATGTATGAATGTATGTATGTATTGGTATGCCTATAGATTACATATTGAACAGCTTTTTTGCATTTTCCTTCAATAGGACGTTCGCCTCCCCCAACAACATTACTGCTGCTTTTCAGCCCGATTCCATGCATAGCCTAAAAATAGGACAGTATTAATAAAAATATGTACATTTGTATAGGCATGTCCGTATAGATTGCCTGTATAAATTAAGATGCCTAATAAAATCCTGTAAAATGTAACTTACATGTCCTCCAGAATAGGCACCAAAAAGTAATGTTTTACTTAAAATCATTTATTCTGAAGTTGTTAAATATGCCGAAAAGCATACTTTTGAGGTCACATAGCTTACATTTATTAAACTTTGTCGGATTCAATTCATGTACAGGTATGTATGCATAGATGTATGATATTTACGACATATGTATCAGTCTCATGCATAACTTATGTAGAGTGAAACCTCTAAAGTCGGACAGTTTATAGTCGAGTGCTGAAATATTCAACTTGAGGAATAGTTCAGATATGTAAAGGACAAACGCATCTTAAAAGAAAAGCCGTTGTCTTGTCAACTGTCCATCATACAAAGATGTCCAAAGATACAAAGGTGTCCAACTTAGGGAGTTTCACTGTATTGTATTGACATACATGTACTGGTATGTCTAGTGTTATATTTATTGTATTATAGGAAAGATCACCGCTAAATCTCAAGAGAGGAAGATTCGGTTGACATCGAAGCAACATTAAGTCCTTCATGAAAATTGACATTAACATATATTAGTAGTGAGTCATGAAATTCAAATTCGAGATTCAAATTGTTATTCAATAAAAAAATCAACTTTAAGATAAAAATTTACCTCTTTGTCTTCATCCGAATTAATATATATTTCCAAAGTATCATCTTCCATTCCTAGCAATCCAGTCATAAATGCTGCAGCCGACTGGATAGTCCTTGTGTAGTCGGTGCTACGTACATATAATCCCCCTAATAGCCCCCTATTCGGCTCAAGTTCATTAACGATAGATCTGTACAAACCTCGAAACTTTTCTCCAAGGGACAAATGTTGCCTAAGAAGTAAATTTTTGTGGAATTAGCTATAAATATATCAGTGCTGTAGTTGACCAACTTGCCTCAAATATAGCAACATGTTGCTTTATCTGGTTAGAACATTACCCCAATAGTACCCAATATTACTCTTGTTGACCGATACATAATTTTGATGTCTACGCTGTCCCCGGAATTCTGCCTCAAATGAAAGTTCGCAGTAATGAAAACATGCACAGAAAACATTTATTTCAAATAAATGTAAACAAAATTTAGCAGGAACTTACTCTTGAGACAAATTCCGGGGTCAAGGTTGAAATGCTCACATAATTGCCATTAATAATAATACATGGCATAGAAGGCATTATTTAATAGCTTTAAGTAAGAAAAAAGGCTAAAGTTGACTAATATATGCCGATTTTGTCTGATATTGCCAGTTGCTAAGGTTTTTTCACCCAAATAATAGCCACATAAAAATGCTGCTATTTTGAAGAACAATTTCAAATCCTAAGGATGGTAAACCTGTCACAATCTTTTTAAGATCCTTACATGATAAATATCAAAGATAGAAAAGAGAGAAAAAAATAATATTAATTAAGAGAAGTACAACATTCTAAGAACAACTTTTCAGGCTAAATTCAGTGAAGGCTACTATAGATACTTTATATTTATGTATGTATGTATGCATAGTCAACTAGTCAGTATCAAAATGAACTAAAATGCAATCATATAATAAATGACTAGCATTATCTTTAATAGATCAGTAAAATTTTTCAATTTCAATACTGGTACAATTAAAGTATGCCAATTAAAAAAAATTAGAAATATAAATATTTTTGAATTATTTGTAAGCCAACATTAGGGAAATTTTTTCAATCGACAAAAAAATTAACCATTCTTTTTGTTTTTATTTCGATTATACTAGGATGGATATTTGCTATTGATACTATATATATGAATTATGAATGGATTGAAGCTGAACTGTTGCAGCTGACCTGTTTATTGAACTGTGAACTGACTTAGAAAAAATACTTTGAATTTTTGAATTATGACTCTCCACTACATATATGATTTCATATATATATATGGTTACGATCATTCTCTCTTTGTACCCACCAAATTTTCCTTCGTATCATTTGTGGAGTTTCATCTAACAAGCCAATAATTAAGCATAAGAAAAAGCACTGCCAAGTTTCAGGTCAATATGTAATGATGCTGGGTGTAAATATATCATTCTTAGCGATTTGAATTCATAATATGTTGGTTACCGAATTCCAATATCAGTCAGCTGTCCAGGCTCGCATTTCCCCCTATTCGGTTCCGATTTGCCCTTATTCGAGGATAGTGGTTCAATAATAGATGACCACAATGATCTTTCTAGTACATTTCCCTCTGTATCTAAGACTCTAACGCGATTTACTACTTCTTTCCATATATGCTAAAATAAATATTCATAGATACATATATCAACACGAATACATCAATATGTGTACATCAATGTAAATATCTATGTATACAGTGGAACCTCCTGCATTAGACACTTCATTATCAAGTCTTCAAATGTCCGACTTAATGAGGTTTTAGAAATGCAAGAGGAAAAAGCGTTTTCAATGAAGTAAAAGTAATTAATTATCAAAAATATGTTTTCAGGCACTACTACTCACAAAATAACAACTTCTAAATTTTATAAAAAATAAACGAGACTATTCAAATCACTTCCATCCTATTCCAGCTATTCATATGTCGATTTATTGCAGACGAAAAAAATGGTACTTCCCATCCAATTATCAAGGTTTTTTCCCTATCAAAATATTTATGGCTACAAATTTAGCGTTCAGTGTCTAATATAACAAGGTATTCGTCTAAGAAACTAAATTATATTCAAAAACTGCTTGCCGTTTGTCAACTGTCAAGCCTAAAAAGTTATCCAGAAGTGCAAGGTGCCCGACTTGAGAGGTTTTACAACGTGTACATGTATCAGCATAGATCTATTAAAATGATCGTATGAAAGGCATGAATACAGGTATCAGAATATTGATCATTATAAAGGATCAGATTATATGTAATAACAAAAAGATACATATATATATGAATTTATCTGTATTTTTGTATCTACATAAGTATATATGTGTGCATTTCAATTAATATAAAATACCTCTATCTCCGGTGAAAATGTATTGCAATCCCAAAAAGCACTATCGGCTCCTGGGATCGAATGTATGGCCGACCGATCTCCATGACGAATAGCAATTTGAACCTGTTTGAGCTCTAAGCCTTCTGCCTGCATACGTACGTGCAATGATTAGACAATAATCTAGAACGAACGTACAACGAGATGCGATAGATGTACATCTTATTTAGGCATCATATTTTCAAAAGGGCATTATTCTAGTTAACGATGCAAATGTTTATGTATACATGCATATACATTGTATACAGCAATTTTCATTCAACTTCCATTATTCCCCATACATTTATAAATTTGCAAATGTAAAAATTAAAGAAATTAAGATTTTCGTCTAATTTTGGATGTAGCAATCCAAAATTTATAACTATCTTAGAAAATCATTTTATACAAGAAATATGAACTCTCAGAAATAGAGCAAATTTTCTCTAGATATATGGAATACATCAAACAAAAAATCGAATTACTCAGGTTAGAAAATTTTTAGAACATTCTTACCTTTCCCGAGGATGCTTATTCATAAATAAAAAAATCATTCTATAAACATAGGCAGTAAATTCTGCATTTGTCTAATTGACTTTTAATGAACTTTCATTCATGAACAAAGAAATCATTTTTGCCAAAGTTTAGCATTAGATTTTCAGATAGAGCATCAAAAGTTTAGTGCACACATATAAATAGCACTGTATAAAATAATATAGACTAACCTCAAAGTTCATGTCATTTTCAAGAAAACCTGCATTACAATAATCAACTTCATCTCCCGATACAACTTCAGGTCTACTCGATGAAGGGGGAATTACCCACGGGTACTTTTGATTTTGTCCCAACTTGGGAAAAATAGGCTCCAGATTGCTTGAATTAGACCCCGAATAGGTTAAATTAGTTGCTGAATAGCCTAGTTTCGTTCCCAAGAGAACGAGGGCTACACTAAAGAATATGGTAAATATTACAATTCTTCGCCGAACAGCTGGTCTTAGGCCCCGATTTGTTCTATTAAGGTCCCTGAAAGAATAAACATGCAATTACATGTCTTGTATTGTTACTTATATACAAAAAATCAGTTTCAAATTCAGTTTTAATATACTAATTATACCAAATTCTGTGAAAAAATTATATAAAAATATCATGTACACGCAAAAAATAATATTATACATAAATAAATAAAATAGGACTCTAAGCATCCACACGTGCATAAAAATTTTAAAAATAAACATTAAAAGATTTATAAAAATCACAAGAACTTTTCGGATTTTTGCATGCATAAAGCCCAAAACATTGCTGCCAGTCCAAAAGAGGAAATTTTAAAAAATCAATAAAGGTTTTAAAATCAATAGCATCTTAAAAACATTAAGGTAAAAAAGCAAATTTGCTTTTAAAATGTTTTGTATTTGCAATGAAAATAAATTAAAATTCAGGCGACATTTACAATTCATTATATACAGTTCAGTTAAGATTCTAATATCAATTCCTACTTTGTATGATTTATATGATTCTTCTATAGCTGCAATAAATGATATATAGCAACTTTGAGTATTACAGATCTGCAAGGACCATCGACTTAAGTTGTTATATCTGAAAATCTAAAGTTAAACTCGGCACAACATGACTTTTTCGATTATAAGATAAAATTTGTTTAAAGCAAAATTATTGCATCCGAATTTCACTGTACTATTATAAATGTCAAATGTTTGTTTTTTCGATATGACGTAAGTTCTAAGTTATAGGAATTGATGAAAGTTCAAAATGCAGTTCAGTTCACAAAAATAAAACGTGTATCTGTTGTGCGATCGATTAGTATATTATAGTCTCATTTTTCTAATTCTACATTACTCATTAGAAATAGCTCACAGTAGAGTATAGGACAAAAAAATAATATTTTGCTGAAAAATACATTTGATATTCCATAAATTGAATCGGTTACATCAGAAATTATTGGTTCATCAAATATGTCAAAATACACCAGTAAATGGAGTCAGTGAGAAGTTATGCTATCAAATAATATAATATATCATGCAGGCCCTCAATACTTGGAATATCGACTGTGCAATTCACATGCTTTTTTAACCCCCGCAAATCATCTAATATTTCCAATTTTTATTTCATTCATTGTATTGACGAATTGATATATTAAGTAACACCAGACCACAATATGCTTAAGGACGAGAAGCTTAGCACTCATATCTTATTCAGTCTATATTTCATTTTGTTCAATCCTAAAAAACTTTTCTTGTAGAAAAAAGTGATATTGTTAGTGAACTCAATTTCAAATTTCAGTCCAGTTCAAATTGTATCCAACTAATAGTACAACTCAATGTATAGTACAGTTCTATTTATACTACTGTTCAGCTCATAGTACACTTCCGAGTGTAGTTCACTTAATAGAACAAATCGCTTCACACTACAATTCAATTGATAAAATGAGTAATCTAGTTGTACAATTCAATTAATATATGATTCAGTTAATATTACAAATCAATTAAAAAAATCAATTTGATTTACCTGTCATATGATTCAAATGCTGATATAGCTTCAATGTCATGTGGGTCTTTGACAATAGCAATCCCAGCTGGAGTTCTAGAATCGAGTTCATTCAATCTAAGCATTGAAACAAAATGAGAATAAATGTCTATAGTGCAGAGCGGGATGATAAACTTTGGAAATTATTCCGAAATATATTTGTTCAATACTCAATATGAGCTGAAAAGTCATCAAAGAATGTTTTTACCATTTCGTAGTATTTCGAAATTCTATATCAGTCGTAGAGTACCATATATTGTTTTTTAAATAATATTTTCGAAATCATCTTGTTCCAAACTTCTAACAGCTAAATCTATTCATAATAAAAATTTTTATTCAAGAAATTATAACAAAAACATACTCATTTTCCAAGCACTAGCAGTGAGCTATCAACATTGTGGTATGAACAGTCGAAGTTGAAAGGCTCTATTTGCTCTGAGCAAGTGTTGCTAACAAATATTGAAACATGTTTGTTAAAGAATAAAAAAATTTCTGTTTATAACATTTTCAGATGACTTGAGCTGTTTCTTGCACCTGTTTCTTTAAAAAATAAAAAAAATTACTAGTTCCAAATGATTAATATTTTTTCTTAGTATTTATAAAAACAACTAATTTATTGGATTAAAATGCAATATATAGAACTTAACATTATTTTTTCGACAAAGCTTGCTAAAATTGGGCACTTAGAACTGTTCTGAGAGAAGGTTGAGGATTAAAATAGTTATTGAAATACAAAAAATTGGGGAATGTAGAGGTGACAGTTTTGAAAAAATATGCGCTGAAAATAATTCTATTTTCCATACATTTACCAAATAGAAACCATGTATAATAAGTATAGTACAGCTTTTTATTTACTCCAGTAAAATTTTATATCAATTTGCTTCAATTCTATGTTTCTAAGTATTTCTGTTTTTTTTTCAAAACATAGTCAACTGTAAGAAGTACTTTCAGCGATGATTTTAAACAAACGGTTGCATTGATGAGCAGAATATATACAATTCTTTAGTTTTGCATATAAATAAAAAATAATGAGGATTTGGTTTGAGAAATACATGCATAAGAATTTTAGTGTTTATTCTGTGCTCTATTTTGATTTAAGCAAGGAGAATTTAAGTACAAGATACAATTATTTAATTGGTCGAAATGGATTTAGATGAAAATAATTAATTTTCATAAAAAGTATGCTGTGCTACTGTTAGCTGTTCAAACGCGAATACTATGCGTAAAAATTGTACTATCGATACATATTTATGTACTTTTCCAAGTACTGTATAGGGTCTATTCTTAATTTTTTGATAAAATTGAAATCAGAGCAACTTATACGTTACGATTTTGTCTCGCTAGATTTCTTACTTTTTGTTTTCATTTTGAGAGAATTTTCAATAAAAAATATTTTTGATACGTTGATATTTCACATACCTTAAATACGATCTTCGCCCTAGCACACTATCGGGAGAAGTCCTTCTAGCAAGCGGAGATTTACTATTTGTGCGCATATCGAAAAGCAAATATTCATAACAATGAAAGTGCAAACTAATTCGCGGTTTTAGGTTTCAGCTGATTACTGGAGTTACTGAAACGAGAAGAGATAACAAGAACTCAAAACCTTGATCAACAACCAAGTCGTCCCTCAAAATTACTCTTCACTCAAAATATAAATACTATCAACAACGTCGACTTGGTTTAATAGAAGCGAATACATCCCCGACTCCATAAGATCCGTTTGAAACGTTACTAAAGTTGTGAAGAAAAAAAACGCGAAATCCGTGATTTAAAGACTCGAAAGATGACTCGTAAAAAACTTGCCTAAACGAGTTATTGTAACTATTCTAACTCGACAAAACTTGTCGAGTTAGAATAATAACTGATTTTTAAGGCAAGATACGTAAATGTAAAAATATAGCTTACAAGTCGCAAATAAATAACCAACACAAAGCAGTGTATTGCAGAGTAAGCATCAACGTTCTTCTCAACTATCAACCTAGCTTACTTTAACATATCTGACATCATCATTCATCGGAACAAACCGCTGATGTTCTTCTGAATTTCACAGTAGTTGCAATGCCGGTAAGATGATGGACATTCTTATCGCAAATAGCTCAAGATTGACAATAATAAATACTGTAGGTATAAAAGGGTTGTAAAATCTAGTATAACTTGTTGAAAAGTAGTTCAATCATTTTTGCTGTTTGTGCTCATCAGATTGAAAACACTATTTAATATTTGTCGTGACCAATAAACTATTATTTCTTGACCTTAACATCATATTGAGAAAAAAATCAACAAAGCAAAGCAGCCTGATTATAAATATAGAATTAAGCTGATCTAATGATAAGAGATTTATGCAGATTAAAAAATGTCAGCTGGAGATAGTACAAGTACAGCTGTCAAAGAAACTGGGAATTCCAAACTGATTTTAGTACATTTTCTAGCCAGATTGGAACATTTAGAATTTAGTGCTGAACCAGTCTATCAGAAACTTAGTCTATTGTAGCAGAGGTACGATGTGTGTCAGAATACTTGCTGCTCCTGCTATCTCTTCAAATTGTTATGGCATAACTGTTCAACAATGTTTGCATATATTTGCCAATGTTTGCCTACTTTTCAATTATATTTTGCCTTTATCTTTTCTCACCATTTTACCTCCATTGTCATTACACCTATTATCTCAATTGCGCCTTAATACCAATCCTTTGTCAACACCTTTGTTACAATTCATAACAGATTCCTTTGTTCTACACCTTCACAATTTGTCGTCCTCTTTTTTATGGTCAATTAGAAATCTCTTTGATCATTCTCCAAATAGTTATGTAATCAGTTCAACCAACAAAAGACTAACCTTGTTTTCATCATGTTTTTTTGAAACTCTCATTTACCGCCTTCTATTCTACTTCAAACTCTGTTTCAACTGGTTGGACATTATTCTAGAATCATCACCAAAACTGTATTTGCACTTTATTTGTGTCAGGAACAGTCTAGAATTGGGTTCAAGGCAATCAGGAGCAACTTTCAAGATTTGGAGTAAAACCCAAGCAAACGAGAAACAAAAACCAAAATACAGCAATATATTATGTACGGAACTGTTTGGAAGTCTAAGAGCACAATATATATTTTTAGAGATAGATAAAAGTGTGAGCAAAATGAAGTAGCTCCTCAATTTGGAACAGCCAAAATACAAAATCCTAATTTACATATAGAATAAAAATTGCTAAATAAGAATGGCCCAGTTGCACATACAAAATATGCACATGTATAGCAATTATTAATGGGGTCCTAACAGTTTGGTTCTATTTCCAGTTACTCCACTTTATTCAGCTTCATTTCTGTTGAAGATAATTTCTAAGGATTACTTAAATAATTCTAGAATGTTTACAAGCCTACCTATGAAAATTATTGCATTTACTTAGGATAAAGGGTTTCACCCATCAGGATTGCACAAGACCAAAAAGAACAAGTTCCTTAAAAAATAATAATATTTGTGCCATGAAACTAAAACAAAATGATGTCAGAAGTCAAAGCAAAGTAGATGTTGTAGAAGTACTGACAGGAATGAATTGGTCAATGCATCATTATAAACGCAATTCATTGTTCAACTCATTCCTTAATTTTAATAAAATGTTCAGATATTTAAATATGTTAAAATGTGCATTAACTGTTAGGGATATGTCAGGCATTTTTAATATCACCTAGATTCAGCAAGATTCTGCATAAGGCTGATATTCAACGGACATTCAACAGCATGCACTGCACAAGCTAAGGAGACATGTTTTAGTTAACTCTTTCTTGTTTTTGTTCACTCCACTTAACAATAATAAAATTTATATAGATTATTAGTTTCTTGCTAATTTTTACTTTTACTGTGCTTCTACACTATAGTAAGGCAAGTCATATATATTATATGTACACTTTCACTTCTCTTCTCTTACAATATTTCTATATATAAGATTTGGACACAAGTTCTCAGAGTAGGGATTGCGTCAACAAAAATTACTAGTATATGTTGGTAATTGCAATGAGAACTCTTAAACCTTCAAACTAATTTTTGTTGATTGAAGAATGTGTACAAACATATCTTAAAAGTGTGCAAGTCAAACATATTGTCTCTAATATTTCAGCTCAAAACTGTGAATCAATAGCAAAAAGTATTTTATATGTAAAATATATATTCTAAGTATTAGCAAAAGTAATTAAAATTTTAAATAGATGATAGATTTGGTCTCGACGCCAATATCTTTAAAAAGTAAAATAATTTCAATATAGTCTTAAATGTGAATAAAAGATTTACAATGGATCTCATTCAACAGGAAAACAAAATTCATGTAGAATAAGGAAAAATCTAGCTCTAAATTGAAACTCAAATCTCAGATGATGACTAGAACATTTTACAGACTTTTTGGATAGTACTTCATATCTTGAATGCTAGGAATTAACTCTTAAGGGAGTTAATTCTATTCTGTAGCTGCGGTACATTTCTCCTAATGTTATGTTTAAGTTTCAGTTCTGGTTATGAGAACAAGTTTCAGTAAGTTATATTTTGTTGTGTCAATGAAGTTATTTCACTTCTATCAACGCAATTTAGGATGTAATAATACATGTATTTTGCCACAGATTTCTTGTGTTTCTGTTACGTTACATTCCTAACATTGAATTATTCAAAAAATTTTATTTAAACCACATTGCTGAATAACAGAGCAATACCTAGAATCATGCAGTGTACATAGACTTTCTGTAGCCTAGGTTTATGAAAACTATCTGACCTTTAGTTCATAACTTAAATTTAAAGTGCACTTCTTTGAAACATTTAAAAAATTATTTGGCATGCCTGCCTATTCCTCCTTACTAAATCTTGCGTACTGTGCTGATGCAGAAATAAGTGTAGTTGAGCTGACTCATACTTTTTAGTTAATATTAACACTGAAATCAGAGAAGAATATGCAGACAAATTTAGGAAAAAACTTGGTCAAATAATCTATTTTGTTCTGATTTAGATACACAAAATACTTATTGCAATGCTTCTACTTCATAGGTATATGCTGCTAATTGATTTAAATGAGCCTCTTCCATCTTTTTACACCTTGATCATATCATTGCACTGAACAAAACACTTGAAAGGTATTACATAATTCCTTCCCTTTTTTTGCAGTGTAGCACTTGTTTGTGGTGCTAAAGGCAGATTTTGATGGTTGTTTCTTTGTGAATTGGCAGTAGAAAATTTTACCTTAATGCTGGATTTGAAGTTTAGATTTCTGGTTGCAAATGCTTCTGTTCATGCAAATAGAGCAAAGGCAAGTGAAAAATTGAATGAAGTCAGTGTAACAAAAAAGGCTATTTAATACAAGACCCAATTTCAAGCATGATAAATAGGTCTAGATGCCATGTCAGTGACTAAAATTGGTGCTGCCTTGTGATTACATTGAATTTTTTTATGCTGTCTTTGAGCCTGAATATTCCTCTCACATTTCATTATTTTTCACAATCTCTACCAAGCAACACTCAATTTTATCGAAAATGTAGTATAAGTTGTTATCCAAACTATTTAATATTTGACTGATAATGTAATGCCGGTAGAGGAAGTATGCTCTTGTACAATGTCTATTTATCACCTCAATTACTGAAATTAAATAACAGTTGAATTGTTCAATACTGAGTAAAATCTGTTGCATTCTTTTGGATAGTATCAATTTGAATCAAACAGTGATAATTTAATCAAATTCAATCGCATGTCAAATTGAAGTCTAATTGTTTTCATCGTATCTTATTGGTTGAATTTTGAACCATGACAGCTACTTTATTTCTATTGATTGAAATAATTTATTCCGTTAATTATTCTGTAACGTATTGCATCATAATGACGATTCGAAATCTTCTATCCAGATATCTTTATCTACTATTAGCAAGTACTGAAAGTGAGCGTATCATTAGCGACCTTTTCATTCTCACATGATGAAGCTTAAAATCTGGCTTATCATAGTATTACCTCTGTTGCGTGTATCTGTGGCGGACTACATCCAGCAAAAAAGATATAAATCGACGCAAACTGACACTAGAACGCCATCCGTCTCATTATGCATTCTGATGATACTAAGGAACGAAGCTTCAAATACAAGGTTGATGCAATGACTTCTAAGCTGATCTAAAATTTAACGTTAAATTGAAAAATCTTGAAAGCCCAACTGTAATGTTATAATTGTTTTTAATTCTATATAATAATATTTTCAATTAGATAACTAGGACTTTCGAGTAAACAGAATATAACTCATCTGAATAGCACTGTGTTTTCATGGACTGATAGGGATTATTCGTATTGATAAAACTGCATTCATTGGTTGCAGCAAAAGTAAATGATTCAATTGAAGTTTAGGAGCAGCCACAAAAGTATTTTTTGTACCATTTTAAATTTTCAGAAATTATTCTGAAACTTAACCTTTCAGCAAAAGTAAGCTAACTAGTTATGAGTTAAAAAATTGCTATGAAGCGTTGCTTTTATTGTACTAAGATCTTTCTTTGTTAAATCTTCTGTTGTACAAATTTACCAATGATTTCTAATAAAATATGCACTGATCGAGTCGAATATAATTTATATGCAGTGAACTTTTGATAAAAGAAATTTACTTTTAGCAAATTTTCACTTAAAATAAATAAATGAAAAGTCATGTTGGTTCAAGCTCAGTGTCATATTTTCGATAAAACGGGTTTTTGATAGTTAGAACTGATTTGATGGTATTGACAAATTCATTTTATTCGAAGTAACTCACTGTAGCTCTAAATTGTTCATTATAACATATGTATGATTTCATGTAGGTTAAATGTTCCTTTATGGAGAGATATTGCTGATTGCTGGGTGTTTGGTATAGATGACAGAACTGATGATGATACTATCGAAACAATACGAGCTTCATTGCCAACAAATGTTCCAAGGTGTGCTGCATTTACATACACACATTCTCTCAAATCTGCAAACTGCTGCAATTCATACCATTGAAATTACTGTGCACTGCAACAAAATAATTTGTAAATTTTTTCACGCTTTTTCTCACGTATATTCAAGAACGGCAAACATGTATGAAAATATTAGGTATTATCCAATAAAATAGCTTGGATTACATTTTTTGAGGCCTCCTCTAACTGACCAATGATTTAGCAGTAATTAATTCAAAAGATCGAAAGATGATTTGATTGGCTAAAATAGAATAGCAAACATTAGGATGTATTGAAAACTATTGATTTTCATGTTTTTTTATGCATATATCAACTTTATCAAACTGAATATTCCAATAATTCTTATGCTATCAAGCTGTCTGCAAACAGGATGAAAAAACTATTATAAATATGTCAGTTTTTCTGTGTACAGTTTTTATAGTTTTGTTATAAGGTAGCAATATGTATGGCATTTATAGTTATGTATAGTAGATGTAATATATGTATTATATATGTTACTATTATTTCTTCCTTTAGACATATTTATGAGTACAAATTTGATGGGTTCGGAAAGGCAAGAAATTTAGCGCTAGATGCTGCATGGAAGCATTACTCGAATACAACGCACATTCTAATCGCGGATCCTGATTGGTTTGTTTGATTAATCAGCAATATGTATATCCATTTATTTTTCCTCCCTAAATATAATTTTTTAGTGCATATGGCACTGACTTTTTTGTGAATAGTTTTGTATGAATTTTAAAGTAGTTAGTAAATCACTGATTTTATGTGACTGTTTTTTATTAAAAAACTCTTACAGCAAACCTTGGCTTAGGATTTAGTAATATATATATATATATATTTGTATACATATATTTATGTATATAGTTTATGCAATTTTAATTTATCGTTTGTGGTATTTGATAATTGCATGTCTGTATCTTATTATCAAAGTACAAAAGAGATAAGACATTAAAAGTTAGTTCAAATTTTGGGTTATATAGTTTTGTAGTCTTTCTTGTGGAAGCAATCACTGATTTGTAGTGGATAATTTGAAAAATTTTTGCGTTGATCAAAATAGCATATCTCAATTAATAAAACAGATACGTGAATTATTTTTTTAAAATATTTCATAAGGATATGGCTTCTTGAAATGAAACAATGAAGTTTTGCTCTGTTCATATATATATATATATGAACAGTAAACTTTGTATATAACAAATCACTTTTATTGGATATTCACTTATAACAAATAAATTTATATTTATATTGTGCATAGTTACCCACAAGAACTTCGGAAAATATGAATTGATTTGTTGGTTCCGTACAACATGTTTGCTGTATACAAAGTTTATAATGCATGTTACTTGAAATGTAATGTATTTTATTTCTTTTCTTGGGTTAATTTCAGGAAACCCAGTTTGACTACTATTGATAAATCAGAGCTCGATTTGAATCATCAGTCTTTTGAATTCACCATCTGGGACAGGTGCGTAAGTTTGTCTAACTGTACCATCAATGGCCCTGCTGTACCGTATATTTATGTAATGAAATGTATGCATGTTTATTTTCAATTTTTGTATACCCCAGGAGCGGTCAAACCAGCCACACTGCTTTGTGGTTACAGCAACATGTGGAAGGCTTAAGATTTAAGTAAGAAATTGCATTATAACTGTTTTATAAAATTCCATTCTTGGGTAATATTACTATATAATTTCTATAGCTAGGTAGCAGCAAAACTATGAAACTATTTATAGTTCTTGGTTGAATTCTACGTTTAAGTGATATTTCTAAACACATTTTTATATTTAAGTGTTGGCAGCATGTTTTTTATTTTTCAAATGAAACCTTTAAAGTTTATTATTTAGAGCAAGAAATGTATGTAAAAACGGTAAAATTTTAATCTTAATTTGCATATATTTTGTAGGAAAGAAAAAAAGAATAAATACATATCAATGAGTTAGGTCTACTGAATTTTGATATCCGTCCATATAAGAATCTTGGGTATTGTTGAGGAAGTTTGAATACATGTGGGTATTCCGAATAGTGGCCCTAGTATGTCAAATTTGGTGTAATATCAAATAATTTTTTGAAAGTTTTATCCTAAAATGATAAAAGGACACAATTTTTGCATGAAAATCATGGTTTAACATTTGGTGAACATTAGTTCATATTGAAGCTGACTTGTCTAGTACACCAAAAAATAGTCTTTTCACTAAATTAAACAAAAAAAGCACCGATGAAATTGAGAACTAAAAAAACAATGTCTAAAAGTTTGGATGTAATGTTCAAATACTAAGCACTGGGGGGGAGCATTAGTAGGTAGTAGAGGGAGTTGATTCAATGTTAGTAAAAAAATTTGTACATAATAAATTCACAAATTTATTTATCATTCATATATAACTGCTAGGCATAAAAATCACATTGTTCCAAGTTTAGCGTTGGATTTTCGACTAAAAAAGTTTCGACACTGAGAAAAAATTTGTTTGATCCCGCCAGTTTTTTGCTATAAGCAAAGTTTACTGTTCATTGATATATGTATAGACATGAATGTATATGCTTGTAAACAGGTATAGACTTCATGAACAGTTACTTCCTCCACCTGGACCAGACGATTTTTTACCTGGAATACATATCAATTGGGAAATTTTTGAGGTAATTTGAAATAAAAGTGCACATATTTTTAAACAGAAAATTAAATCATGTATACATATATACTTATGTGCATATTATTTTTCTAATACCAATATACAGTTTTTGTGTATTTGCTTCTTCTTGGATTAAGAAATATACATTTATTTATATGCATACATATTTGCCATATAAAACTTTAAATATTACAAATTTTTTAGGTTGAAGGCGCATTGAGTTGGCATACAAATTTACATGGACACAGTAGAAGCATCCAGAGATTCGATATGGATTTGGACTTATTAAAGCGCGATTACATGGACATGCCAAGTGATTTACATACTCTGTATTACCTTGGAATAACCACGTTTGCTAGGTTGATAGTTTTAATTTACATGAATAAGTTATCACTATCTCAATTATAATCGATTATAAATGTTGATTTCATTCTTTGAAAGTATCCTGATGTTGGGATGATCCAGTTTTCATGGAGTAATCAGTGTTATTGCAATCATACTTGAATATTGTGAAGAATAAAGGAAAAAACAACGCGCAAACAACAAAATAATGATAAACACAACACAATAGTTATGATATGTAAT
>JAULBW010067391.1:0-38459 GCA_032358265.1 Vaucheria bursata
GAAAGTTTAGGAAAAGTGTGGGCGAAATGTTAGGTGAGTGAAGGTAAATATGGGTGAACATAACCGAGCAGTTATGCCATAGAAATTTAAAGAGATAGCAGGACCGGCAAATATCCTGACACTAGCAATAAAATACGCTTCCTAATAAAAAATTTATGTAGATGTGTGAGGTGAGTGTTTTCAGGGCAAGCTGAAATTAGGATACAGCAATAGTCCTGCAGATATCAAAGTTAATGAAAGCCACAATATATGTACTGGCAAAAATGTTATGATCGTCTGAATAATTTAATGAATTAAAATACAATATACAAGTGCAGACACTCAGTCTCAATGAGCTACATGTCTTCAATCGAGAAGAACCGAAGAGTTTGCTCCTTACACTTGATCATAGTGATGAATAGTTGACTTATGTTTCCCTTGACAAACATTTTTGCTAGCACAGATATCAGTTTATCGTTGCTAAGTTGATCATGTCTATCTCAGTGCCAATGATATTAATCTCATCAACAGCCTACACAAAACAAAAGCACCAGCTTTTAATCTGTTAGAAAAAAGAGCTACAATACTAGGGTTGTGAAAACAAAGTAAGATCTTATAGCAGAAAAGTAAGAATAGAAGAAAAAATATAAGAACAAATGTTTTTTCTTCTAAATAACATAGATGAGGACTAAATACTACTATGTCAGAAATTATTTAACTTACTACATACTAGTACCACATAATATTATGGATTTGCAGCAACCAACAGTTCTATTTACAATAGTAAAAAGTGGAAATAAACTGTGTTTAGTGCAGCTGGAAAAATTTGGTATGGAAGAATTTCAAGATAAAGTGACAGAGACATTAGAAAAGCTATTTCTGTAAAAAAAATAATAAGAATGAATTTGGTAGGAGTGCACTTGATCAGTTCATTTTAAATAGCTATTTGTACTGACAATTGAAAACTAATTTTGAAGCATTTAGCTTTTAAAGGTTTTAGATTGTACAAGAATTTTTGGCTTAATTCAATTATTAAAAACTTGCTGTTTCTAGCATAGTACACAGCACACTGTATTTGGTAAAATAAGTAACATTATTTACCCTAAAACAAAGGAGTAATTTGTACTAGTGAGTGTCAAGAACTGGTTATCCAAACGTGTCAATGGAAGAAAGCCAAAACTAACAAGGTAAAAGTGTAAACGGAGCAAGGACAAAATTTGGAATCTCTACAAAGAGTTTGAGCACAAAATAGCAAAAAATTAATAGGAAACACGTGCTATTAAATGCTATTTCCACCACTGAAGTGGAAACAACTTAATACAAAATAAATTATAAGAATTAAATCGAATTATGCAAGTGTCTGGACTATTAATGTTACTACTAACAATGTAGTACCAATTGTAAATATTTACTTTAAAATGTAAAACATACAACAATGAATTTGTTCCACAACTGGAAGAGTTGATAACCGCTGCTTGATTCAAACCTGTGCGACTATATCTACTTAAGTCCTAACAGTGAGCTAGTTTTTGCACAAATAATACTTGTGTCTAATAAGAGTAAAAAAAATTGCATGTTTCATGAAAGATACAGCACAGAGTATAGTGGACCATTTTGAGTTCTGGCAGATATAAAAGAGTATTTAATAGGAAGATTGAATTATATTCAAGGACTATTTTTTTTACCAGAGCAAGGTCACATGTGTTTGAAGAATTGCTTAATAGTAGGCATTTCTGGAAAATGTTCCACATATTGCATTACCACTTTGCATGCTTCTGCATCTGAAAGTTTTTGAATCACAAAAAACCAATGATTACTACGCTTTCCATGAATTGCCCAGATTGACTTGTAAAGACAAAAATTGTGCATTAAAAAAAACAATTTCATAAATTTGTCACACCAAATAAAGTGCTTGCAAAAATTAAAAACATGTCAGCTAATTTCAATATCTCCGTCAAAACTAGTTTGGGGGGGGGCATTCTTTAGATATGTCGATTTCTATAGCCATCTGAGACAATTTTATGCATACTGCGCATATCTAAATTATGGAAGTACAAAGTTTAATTTTCTAGTATCATTCAAAGAGTTTTGAAATTTTCCATGTAATATTAGTATGTGGAGCTAATGTCACTTGACAGTAATACAGTAACAGTTTCAATTTATACATATAATTTCAAAGACGTAAGAACCTATAGCGCACTACGCAAAGTAGCTCAAAAGAAATTATTATCTACGGACATAACTGAAGATAAAATTTTCGATCGAAAAAGTGCTATTTTTGCACAGTGGTGTAATGCAATAGATTTATCGCCAGTCACCAGAAGCCCTTATGTATAGCCACCTGCATTTCCGTATAATAAAAAACTTCTCACTTGCATTATTTTTTTAAAACTTAATATTTGGAACCCTTGCATCTTCATTTGATCATCTGATCTACATATTTTTCCGTTCGAATTTTATAGGATACAGTATTGAACTCCATAATATTACATAATGCAACGATCTTAAATAATTTTATCACATGCAAATTTGCATCGCTTACATGAATCTAAATTAAATAGGCAAAATTATCGGCTAGTAACCAAATATGCTGTATCATTATAAAATTATAAATATGAAAAAATAGAACGAAATCTATGCACACATGTTTAGAAATGTATTCTGTTGTAAATTATATATGGAGAAGCAACCAAAACTTCTGACTAGACAATACTTTTCATATATTATCACTTTTTCTACCGACGATAAAAAGAAATTCATCAAAGGATAGGGATACTAAGACTTAAGGATCCATATACATACATATGGTTGCAAAAAACTTGATTTCACGCTTTGGAATATTATTCGTTCTGCAATGAAGCACTTTCAAAAACTCTATGGACAGATTCCACAAATTTATGGATTCCTAAGAAAATATTTACATGCTGTTCAACCAACTAAAACCAATGTAGAGCATAATGCTTTACACAAGTTGACTCAATCGGTTGTTCGGGCTAGTGCCAAATGAACTGTTCTCCTCCACTTCATGCCTGTGCCAAATATTCTGTATATCTAGGACGAGTTTAGGATATCGACTTGTCAACAGTGGTATCTCTAATATACTCTTGCATATTTTAGGCCAATCAATCAGGAGATCTATAAATTTTGTCAAAGCAAACAATCCGAAACGAAAGTTTTTGTCGAAGGGTTCTATGTTCGATGGATGTTGTAAGGCTTCAAGTATCCACAACAGTAGAGCCTCGACTCGCCATCCTGATATAAATCGCAGGTTCACCATAGTGCCAAGAAGCACGGCAGTTACTCGCATTTCTTTCTCGGCATACTTGTGCACGTGAGGACATTGCTCAAATATTGCATTGCTGATCGCATTTAATGTGCTTTGAGACCTTATATCACAGCTATTTTTCATTGTTGTCAATAAATCCATCGCATCGCTAATAGAAATTTGATCGCGGTATATTCTTGAATAGAAGTCATTGACAGCCTGAAAAATAAACGGGCTCAGTAAAACTTCCGCATAGAGTCTAAGTCTCATCGAATACTGTATAGAAATTCTATTATTATATTTACTTACTGAATCGATATTTGAAAATTCAGGCAGTGACTTCCGACTTTCGTATTTCATGGAATATAATGCGCGATGCGTCGCAATGACGAAAAACTGTGAATACAATATATGATATCTTTATCTACTGCAGTGCTTGGAACTAATGCAATGCTCGAGAGCAATGTTGATCTAATTCGAGGGAAGATGTAATTCCGTTAAATTAGAATACGAAACGGATATACATAGGAAAAGACTTCATTTCATTTGTTAGAAAAACTATTCCGTATACTGCATGTATTCTACTCGTATTATAGTGAGTAGCGGCAATAGTTTATATTTAGTTGCCATAGTCCTAAATGAACTCGCAGCGGCAATAGTTTATATTTAGTTGTCATAGTCCTAAATGAACTCGCAGTGACGAGTCCAAGAATAGTTTTCAAATTCAAATCAATTATTCTACGTGCTGAAGAAGGATAACCCTTCATAGCTATGATTCAAATAACCCATCGGAGATTTCATATCGTTACGCTGTTCCCGGAGTTATGTCTCAAACGAAAGGTCACAGTTATGGATAGATATATACGAAAATCTATTCTTTTCAAATATATGTATACATATTTATATGCAAAATTTAGCGTGATCCTTTGTTCGGGACAACTATTGGGTCAGGGTAGAAAAGTTTAGATTCTTCTATAGTTTCCTGTTATATCATTCCTCTCCAGCAATATATAGTTGCAATTTCAATACTGAAACATCTTGTACTTTAAAGCTTGAACCAATGGTTTCTGTAAGACATCTTGTAATGCCAATATTCATGAGCTCTAGTTCTAAACAAGAAAGAAATGCCTTGAAGGGTTATAGAAAGAAATACCTTGAAGGGTTATGGAAAGAAATGCCTTGAAGGGTTATGGAAAGAAATGCCTTGAAGGGCTATGGAAAGAAATGCTCTGAAGGGTTATGGAAAGAAATGCTCTGAAGGGTTATGGAAAGAAATGCCCTGAAGGGTTATGGAAAGATATACCTTGAAGAGTTATGGAAAAAAATTGACCCGTCACCATGATCTTGATGCTATGGAGATTAAATGATGGCTCATCAGGCAGGTGCCTGATTCAATATTTACATCGTAGAAAATCTAAAGATTTTGGCCAATTTAGAGGATTTCCAGTGTCATTTGGAACTTGGACGGCTACAATTGGGTAAACAAAACCTTTAACTCCAATGGGTAAACAGAAATTAAGTTTAAGTTTACATTAAGTTCAAATATGAGTAAAGGTGCAGAGCTGTAAATTGTGCGGTATGTACCTATATGTTATTTATGTAATAAATGCCCAGCTAACTCCACAAAAAACTTCAAGCTAGGTAAAACAACTGCATTTTCCTATTACAAGTAAGGAACTTCCAAAAACAGCATACAATAATGGCACTCAGGGAAACAGTCTCAATAAGCAACTATAGAGGCAACATAGAGTAAGCAGTTAGATGAATTTTCATGTTGACTGGGGCTTTAAGTCAAATATATCTAGTATTAGAATGTAAAAATGTTTTACATGCTAGTCATCTATATCGGGAGAGCAAGTAATAGATAAGTCTTAGAACAAACATTTGAAATTTCAACAAAGTTTATCTTATAAAAATTACGTTACCTGGAAGAACAAATTGTTATGTTAGTTTTTGAGTATTGAAGCATGTCTTCAGCATTAGTGTTTTCTGAATAAACTTGAAATTAGTTAATTTTATAGTCAAGTTATTGAAGAGAGATATTGAGTATTTGTTACTCAGATATATTAGGCAAACTCATGTTTTTGTGTAATAGAGTGGCCAATTGCATTGGCTATAAAATCCATAAATATGATGGAAATCAAATGGATGGGGTTACATGTCAATATGAAGCCTCTGAAAGATACTCACAGTAAAAAAATACTTTTTGTTACATACGATTCTTTCAGGGAGTTGTGGTGGTTGTTCGAGCTAACTCGACTTATATGTGTGCAGAATAAGTTGTAGAGTGTTGACGAGATTCACTCTCGTCAACACAGGCAAAGATCAATGATAACAGTATATTAATAATATTTTTGTTCCTTGTATTATCCGGTCTTCGATTATATACATCGATTATTTATTGGTCGTGACAGTTACATGTCAATATGAAGCCTCTGAAAGATACTCACAGTGAAAAAATACTTTTTGTTACATTGAAGGGAACACCCTGAAACCAATTATCTGCACCTTGCATCCGAAAATATCCACACTTTTTTGCTGTTAATGATGATAGTGTTTCAATATTGAATATAAATTACCCGACTATCAATGTTTCTTTTCTTTTGAAATTCAGCAAGACGAATAATTATTCTTAGACTTTTGTATACATTTTCTTAATTGATATAAAACGCTGAAATATTACTGCAGAAGAAAAAACTTCTAGAGTAGATAATTGTACCAATGCAAAAGTGAAAATTCTGATTTTCTGAAAATAATATAAATTGGAGCTAGATTTATAACATCGCAATGAGGATATAAAATGAAGTGGTTGCTGATTGGTAAAAGAAGAGTCATTATGAAAATTGTAAGATATATCTATCATGCCCAGCTCTTGACATCACCATCTTAATATGCACCTAAAAAAATTCGCATGAGAAATATTAATATTTAAGTATGTAAATTTTATTTATATTTTGCCCTAGTGTCTAGAGGGTCGAAATTATTCTGACCAGTGAATATAGCCTTTCGTAAAAATGATTCTTTCTGAAAAACTTAAATTTTTTCAATAATGAGGCGGATACTTGGTTTCGTAAATGTTAGCTCCACAGACGCATGAGTAATATTAACAATTTTTTAGTAATTTGAGTTTGCAAGTACATTCTGAGATAACACTTTACTAATACATTAATTCTCATTAGTTTGCATGGAAAAAAGAGATTTTTCACTCCAATTTTGTTGGTCCACAAACCAGCTTCGCTGGAAATTGACGTATAAGATGGGCCTCCTCATAGTCAATGAGTTATTTGCCAGTCCACGGTGTAAAAGACGAGCTATTAAAAAAATGCAAACGACAAATACTTTGAGCGAAAATGCAATAAACACTAGTCAAATTAACAACTATATGCGAAAATCAAGCAATGATGTTGTTAAAAGTTTTTCATAGTTAAATTTCTAATTCTTCATGCAATAAAACCTCCAAAATCAGACACTTCATTGTCAAATGCTCAACTGTTCAACTTAAGAGGTGTCCAGATTTACAATGGACAAAATAATTTGAAAAAAGTTGTAATCTTTTCAGCTGTCCAGCATACAAGAGTGTCCAGAGATGAAGTGCCCAACTCAAGGGTTTCGATTTGTGTACTTTCAATACCAATTTATTGATTCAAAACCAATGTAGGAATGAATGCTGGTCGTTAACGTATACACTAGAGATTTCTTATCAAATTCATATAGCACAAATATTTTCATAGTATATATATCGTACCATCATATAAAATTGCATCGCCTGCTGTGAGACGGGGCTTAATAGATTCTGAGATCTCACCATTCAATGTTTTCTTTGCGGAAGATAGCCGATGAGTACCCACAAAAAATTCCGTCTGCAATATTCATCAGTAGAAAAATTCACAGAAACTATATTTATTATACAAATTAAAACTTTCAAATGACTTTCGTCCAGTAACACTAATCATCCATGTTTATCTTCTGGCTGTTCCTTAACATTCAAACTATATAAATATATTATGGGCAGTTTACTTCTTCAACTATTTACAGGCACATTCAAATATTGTTTTATAAAGTTCTACAAGATTTTTGTGCAATTCAAAATCCCGAGGAAAAAGATAAATTATATATCTATATTATAGAGCATTTTATCGATTAATTATGAAAAAAGTGATATAATAGAGACAATTATTACTGTTCAAATTGAAATCATACTACTTGACACACTGAAAATAGATAATATCATATCAAATAAAAGAATCTAACCTGACCCATGTTGGGATCCAGGGCCCCGCTTTCCTCGTCTAAAGCTAATTATCAAAAAACAGATAATTACACATTTGAATAAAAATATGACTCAATGCCTTTTAAATCAAAGGATGATAATAAATAATAAAAATAGAATATTTAATCAATGGAAAATATATATCTTAATCTAACTAACTCTAACCCAATCCCTAATCTTATGACAAATTTCCACTTTTGATGAATAAACGAAAAAAATTCATATTGTGCCAAGGTCAGCTTCATCATATCCAAAGTTTATTGTATTCCGATAAGAATGATAGTGATTCCTAGTATACTGCTTTTTATACTAGAATAGTCATCCTAAATAAAAGCTAATTCTCATACGAATAACATTGCTGGCACAATATCTAACTTCTTTTGCATTTACCATGAAGTCTCGGTTTCGTCAAGTACCTGGGATAAACATAGTGATATAATGTGGGGGGAGATGTGGACCACCAAAAAATAAATGATCTAAATCTGCATGTAAGTTTTGATCTTGAGCGCCAGGAACAGAAACGAATGAGCCGATATCGCGCGTAGCACGAATGTCCCTCAATGAAACAGCAGGCTCGCCCGAACAAGCAAATACCTAGCAATAATAGCAATTGCCAAAATCAGAAATAGACAAGAAAAAGAATAAACTATGAATTCTTTCAATAAGTAGTTAATCATTTTCAGTTGCTATATCGGAAAAAGTTTTGGATTTTTACCAATTTGCGCACATACTTTAAAAAGGTTAATAGCATAAACTAGATACTATATGAAATTGATGAAGTCTTACCTGCCTTATAATGCTCAGCACACCTTCATGGTCTGTGAGAATCGACCTCTCATCCTAAAGTTACCACATCAGAAGAGACACTTACTTTATTTGATGCAATTTTAAGATAAGGAACAAGAGTTTTTCAATGCATTCAAGACCATGGTGTTTTTGAAGTGTTTCCTAATCGGATAAGATCAAGCACCTTTGTTTGGACGGAAATCATATTTTTACCATTTCGCACTTCAAATCGGCTAGCCTGAATTTAAAATGCAGGCTTTAATGAAGTATGCCATCACAGCGTCATCGCTTTCAAACACGTTTAATTACCTGGCGAGATGCAATCTCGTGATATCGAATTAAAGAGTGATCTTCACCATCTGGCACTAAACGCAAAGCTTCATCCTGTGTCAATGCACGAAATTGAAAAACTTGCATGGAAATCAATGACCACAGTGTGTGTAATTTTAGTTCATGCTTCAGTGAAATTCGGAATAAAATTATTTATTTTCGTGAGTTAAAAAGTATATTGTCCAGGATACCAAGTCGTTGAAAACTTTAGCTCTCCAGCTCAAGATGAAATCAGGATGGAAGAGTCCAGGTAGAATTAAAACTCCATGATTTCTCAGAACGCGTACACAAGCATCATGAGTTGAGGACGAAAATGTTAAAAATCGGCGATCAAGACTTGCATGCGTTTCATTTAGTTGAAGCGGTATAGTGACCCGATCGATAAGCGACACAAGAGGAACGGTGGGCGGAATTGGCGTATCATCTGAAGACTCCGAATCGCCAAAGATTTCGAATGCCACTTCCATATGATAATATAAAACTGCAAAATAATATTTTCGAATGCACAAACATAAACTAAAAGTTTTGTATATTCAAATTTGATGGCGCAATCATTATCGTTATTCCATTAAAGCAATTAAGTTAAAATTGGCAAACAACTGCAAACCTACCTGTTTAATACCTTGAACAACATTTCTAATGGCGACGGTACCAAAAGAACCTCTGAAGCATCATGTACTTGCAGAAGTTGAAGCAACTTTGAATGAAGTCCGTTCCGCTGTTGAAATTACCAAGATAAATAGACCGATTGAATTTCCAACGTCTCTTTACAGAAAAGAATCTAAAAGGATTGCTGCTACAGATAAGGTAGTTCACTTTATACGACATGGAGTTGGCACGCATAATGTATGGGGTGAGCATTGGGCCACAGCTGGGAAACAGGTGCATCAGTGAAAACTATTACTACACCATAGAATGAAAAATGATACTCATCATAATTAAGCCCTAAAAAGAAAAACCTGCACAAGTAGTTGTATTGAACTCCAAACTTTTATTTCAGTGTGTACTTTTGAAAGTATTACTAAATATTTCAAGTGTAATTTAGTTAAAAATCGAAATCACGGCAGCATTTAATTTCAGCATAATGTCTCTTTTACCGTTGATTTATTTATCATGGTGACGTGCTAAATTCCCCAGGGTAATCCATACATTGATCCCGAGTGTCCTATCGATGCTCGTCTTACGGAAAAAGGAATTAGTGAAGCCGCTTCAGCTCTACCTCTTTTGCAACAATATTTCAACAGCTCCACTGAGGTAATAGTATTAACAAGCCCGCTTCGTAGAGCAATCGAAACAGCGCAAGCGGCAACAAAAGGTTTGAATGCCCGGTTTTTGGCGCATGAACTTCTTCACGAGCATGGCGGCTTACATTTATGTGATCGGTACGATTTTATTTTATGGTTACAACGGATTTTTTAAGTGCTGATCGAAAAATTTACAGTAGATATAGTATATATTTTAAAAATTGGTTCAATTTCATTATTTAGCTCTGTGTTTCATGAAATGCAGTGTCAATTTGGCCGCGTCTTTATTATTAATTCCACAAGTAAATTGGAGCATTTAGCTGGTTGCAAAATCGGTTAAACTCACCAAATTTTAGTGGTATTATTTGAATACATTGGCATTCCACTGATGGCAATATTATGTTACTCATAAATTTCAATTAAAATCAAATTTGCATTCAATTTCTATTGGTCGGTTCTAGTCTACGATAGAAATACATCCAATGATTTATGTTCTGGGAATTTCTTTAAATTCATATATTTGGATGTGAATTCCCTCTTTATATTTAATTATTCATGAAACTTTTTTATTTTCTGCCAATGTTTGTAATTGTACAATACTCGTAATTGTGCCCCATTATCTTTTTCAGTAAACGATATTTTTCAATTTCAGACGGCTCAATACATCAGCACTCCGTGCAAATTATCCTGATGTAGATTTTTCTTTGATTGAAAGTGAAATCGACCCAATTTGGGGGGAAGGCGACATTCGAGAATCTTCTTCGAATGTTCTAGAACGTGGCTATTCCTTCATGTTATGGCTGCGCAAGTTACCTGCAAGTCATATTGTGGTCGTGAGTCATAGTTCATTTTTATTGCACCTCTTTAATGGAATTCTCACTTGTGATTGCGATAATCTACGGGAGTGGTTTCATACAGGAGAATTGCGATCTGTCATTATATCGTTTCGATAAAATAATTTTTATAAATATATCACGGGCACAATTAAATAATATTAATAATGGATTATCTTGTTCTGAAATAGAATTTTGTATAACGATAAGCACTATTTATATATTTGTAAGATATTTCGAAATAATGCTACTGATTTAGCAGGTTATTCTTTACACTAGGATTACTGTAAACTATAGCGCAGTTAGAAGATTTGCATATGAAGTTTATCGGCTTTAAGAGGAAAGTTCAATTGACAAAATGTATTTTTATGGCCAAGGCTTACCCATAATCTGGTCCTTCAACTATAGCAATTTTGAGTTTACAGCATCATGGAGAATGTTGATAATGATGTTGTCGTCAAGGTACAAGCCTTTGATTCAATTGAAGGAATCTTTGTTCTTATATATGTGTAATTGGAGTATTATCATAAATAGCATTAGGGTTAGTCGCGTTCATTTTTCACCCTCAATGAACTGCAGATTGTTCCATTCTCATGGAACCAGAGCGTATTTCGGATATATTTTAAAAACCATATGAAAAAGTGAGAAGAATACAACTTTTGCTGCTTCAAATGAAAAAAATTTTTCTAAAACCACTATATTAGCATTAGCTACAAAAAAAATAAAAGCAAACTTATCTATAGTTGGGTCAACTGTCTTTAGTTAACGAAGGTAATCAATTTGTAGGCCATCGGTTTGGTACGCATTGCACAGCTCGATGAAAATTGGTGTCCTTGAAAATACCAATGGGGATGCAAGACTGTTGGAAATCCTTCAAAGTCTGTACCTCATTTCAAAGAGGGCAACAGTTTTTTTGTTGTAAACTCATTATTTTATGCTTTCAATATTAGGAAATGACATTTTTTTTTGTTTTCTGTTATATGGCATAGATGTGTATGACCAACTATATACTATGGAGAGCGCAGGTCCAATAAGTGTTGTCATCAGCTATTTCTAGTGCTTGTTCAGATATATTCTGGGAGAAAGGTGCAGTGTTGAAAGGTGACATCATGAATAGTCAGTTCATTGACATGTTCACAATGATCTTCATGCTATCCTGCAGTTTAAAAATCATCGGGATAATTGCAAGAGAGCTGCTATTTTGATTCTTTATCTTCCGCATTTTTTTGAGGTTGGTACTGAAGCTAAACTGGAAATCAAAAATCAATCGATGAATATGAGAGGTAATTCAAGTAATGTGCTGTCAATCTCTTGTTAAAAGGCTACATTGATAGAAATAAAAAGATAGCAATTTTTCAATTTTTTTTCATTATTTTCGCACCTTTTCGAAATGCTTCTGTTATTTTTGGGATGGATCGCATAAATGTGTCATCGAATATAATTTCAGTTCTAATTTCGGAATAAAAGTTATCAACTTCATTGCACCAGAATGTATATAGAAACATGAAAGAATCCTTGAAAGAGATTTTTGAGTTCTTCAAGAAGACTAACCCTGAACTACTAGAGGTTGTCAACGATGTGAAGATTACTATTATTGGAGTGATCGATAAAACATTAAATGTCCTCCGAAAAGAAATCGAAACTCAATTTAAAACAGCCATTGAAGATATTCCGCATTCCAAACTATCTGAGTTGTGGCATCAAGTTAAGCGAATACCATTTTCACGAGAAATGCTCATCAATGTCAGTGATGATGTTTCAGTGATTGTACAGCGTTCGCTTCTCTCTGTAATATCGCGATCGTCAATAAATAAATCCCGCACAGTCCTTGATTCTCTGACGAATACAGTGCTACACATCCGTGACCTTGAAGAATCTAAAAGAAAATCCTCCAAGGAAATAATGAACGACATCACCAATCGTATTTGTGCCTTAAACGATGTGGCTAGGGATTCGTGGGACCCATATGTAAAAATTCTAATTCCCATCTACCATCAGTCCCGTATAAATCACATATTGGTATCGAACGCCCTGCCGCGGCTTCTTCTACCTGGTGTCGCAGCTGTGCTTCATGGGCATGATCCTAGGCATGATGAGTTTATCACCTCACTGATTATCGCTTTTAGTGCTGGAAGTATTGCGCAAGACACAGCAATCAACATGGCATCTTTCTTCGAACGAATAATTGTTTCAGATGACACTGATATACTTATCCGTGAGAAGCGTATGAATAACATCGTGGATAGCTTATTGGCTGCTTCACAGGACTGTAAGGAGCTTGGCGACAACGTATGGATATTTTTCGATACAGTTCAGCGAGATTTGAGAGTGCCAGTGCCTCTTCTTTCTATAGAGAAGTGGGGGTGGCATGAAAGATTGAATATGATGGGGTTAACAGTAGCCGCTGAAGGAAAGGAACGTGTTTTTCGTCATGCGTTCGGCGGGTTGATTTTCATTACTTTCATCATCTCTATAATGTTATTCAAGGTGACTAAAGTTGTGTCCAAGCTAGTAAAGCAGAAAAGTGTTTGCCCTTAGGAACACATCTAGAAAACATATCTAATGTGGTTAAATAGTTGAACCATTAGTCTGAGTTTGCAAGTTGAATAGTGTTATAGAGTTATTGAAACTATTTTCATTGAGAAAGGTTTAAAGGTAAGATAATGAATGATTTATGTCTATTTTTCTGAGCTATTGCCTGTTTTTAGCTTCACAACACAATGCTTTGGAAGCTACTGTCTACAGTATTTAGTGCTAGTAACATTATTTCGGTATTTAAATTACATTTTTTTGTCACAATTTGAGTTGGAGTGAATCACACTACTCGACCGCTCAAGATATATCGGCGTTAAGTTCTGTAATGACTTTCTTTCCAAGTTTTTGAAGTACCTCTGAATTTCCAATGACCTATATTGGTGACATACATGTGTAATATACTGGTTTTTATTCAATTACTCTACGGTGCACTTATAACTGATGGAAGAATCCGTAGTTATATAATATTGTACTTGAGGAAATGAAGACCAACATAAAAGTTTTTGTGACCAGTTTCACATATTCCACGTGAACTAGAAACAATACTAAACTAATTGAATAAGGCTTGTATCTGACTTTCTTCCTTTATCATATTTAAATTATGTTGGATATTTAGAAAGTGCACTTTAAAAAATAGCCCCTTTACTAATCGCATGAAATTTCATAGATTATAGATATTGAGGATATTTGATATCATTAAGCATTTTGATGGCAATTTACAAACGTACGTACATGTTGAATTATTAAACACGGATATGATCAATTTCAGATAGTATATATATATATATTATTATTATTATTAGCATTTCAGCTGCTTCAACCTCGAAATCTGGCAGTATTCACGATGGGGTAGGTATATATGAATAGAAAATTGAACACTTTGATATCTGCAACATTGCTACTTATCGACTCACTACGATGATTCCAAAAAACTTGAAGCCAAATTCGAATGAAGTAACATTTGCAACTACCCTTTGTAGGAATCAAGTTCAAGGTCAGGTATGCCATATAGTCCTGTTTTGTTTAACAATCCTCTACTATCCTTTCTCTTTAACCGTCGAAGCTGGGTTGCATCTGAACATATCGTGCATTCGCCAATAGTATCAAGTGGAACTTCAGATGTTAGAGACTTTTTGATATTGGTTAAATCCGTGACGTTTTGAACAATTTCGGGAAACGTATGCATCCTTCTATTTTTCTCGTGTTCGAATTCTTTGCCAATAGGAAGTGATAGTTTTCTAGGAAGCGTTCTACTAAAGCGATGTGCATCTAATTCTTGTAAATTATCGCTATCATTATCTAGCTGGTCCATCTCAACCCCATAATAGTTTCTTCCGAACACAGAACTACATCTTGACATATCACTCCTTGCGCGCCCGATATCTAATAGACTATCACCATAAGAAATGCTCATAGTTGCTAAGCCCAATTAGATATATTATATTACAATGGCGTTTCTGCGTCAATGTTTAATTCATTATTGCTCACTTGAGTAGAAAATTCTAGTATTAGTTCAGTAAATCGTTTGACAACTCTAGGAATAATTGTAATTGACTATAAAATTTCAATTTGTGACATAGGCACCGCAGTACATTGACGATACTGACGTTTTCGATTTTTGAAAATTCGTCAATATGAAGTTCGTTTCAGAAGGAAATAATTATAAGTCCGTCATTCATTAGTAGGCTCTCTTGAGAAGGTAAGGATTTTCCCCCAGAAAAGGCAAACTAATTAAAAATACTCTTCTAAGAAATATACCATCCTTAATAATGTATTTAATTGGTGAACTACAGTTTCTTGCATTTTCAGATAACATTTTTCAGTAAAAAAATTAAATTATCTTTAAGAAGCTCAAAATTCAGCGGGCAAAAGGCGTTAAGATCGACGATCATATGGTGATCTTTCGGGCGGAAATTAGCAGTTCAGCAGCTTTCGGCGTTTGAGCAATGCTAAAATATAAACTTCAAGCTTAGTGGATTATAGTGTAATACCAATAAAAATTCCTTCAATCAAAAGCAGTTAATCAGATTCATCTTATACACCATGTGACTTGATATCATTTAAATATTCTAGATCATATGGAAATCAATTTAAGATCCTAGGATGTAGCAATTCCCTCTAAGAATGGAAACTTGGCAATCATAGTCAACCTATGCCAGGCCTGATGAAACCGAAGAATTCATATTAGAGCATAAGAAATAGAAAAAATAAGGGCAATAAATAAATTTTGAGGCACAAGTTAGGGAATTTAAATTTCTTCACATATGTAAAGTTCTTCATCGTTTGATAAGGATTTAAATTAACATGAATTTCTTGGCAATATCACTGGCTTGAAAACTGCTTGTATTTATTATCAAAGCCCACGTTATATTCCAGTTTTTTTAAACAATGCTACCATGAAGCAAAAATTCTGAATCATGCTCTCTTCATTTATCTGCTGTCAAATATTTACCCTATCATGAGAATCTATAAAATTAACACCATATTCAACGCTACATCAATCAAGTTTTACACAATCCTGCACAAAAACATTAATGAAGAGGGATGTTGATGCCTGTGTTGCCTTTCTACTGTGTTTCTTTTTAGCCATGCCCAGTTGCCATAAATTGATTGTAAATTCAGTTTGACAACTTCATTGCAACACTAGCTGAATTTTGAATGGCTCTAATTAGCATCATTCATTTCTTATAACAAACACAATTGTGAGCCATTCAAGGCCATTTCAAAGTGTAATATAATAGTCAATAATAACATATTTTTCACTGTTTCAGCATAATAAATAATACTTTCAAGTTTCAACAGCATATCTAAACTTGCATGAAACTTTGAAGTCTTCTGAATACAACCACAAATTTATCAATTATATAACCGGAGATTGGTTGCATATTGATCTGAGTAGTTGAGCTTAAAAAAGTAGCATTATTTTCAGTATTGAAAATATAAAAATTACTTTGAACATACTAATGCAAATTAGCTTTGTACTTTGTTGCTGATCTTTGTAACAATTTATCAAAAAAATTACAGAAAAAATCTGAAATTTTCTATTTTTAAATTATATTTAGCCATGCACAAAATTTTCAATGCTAATAAATTCTAGCTAATAAAAGCTCAACAGTCAGTTACATTTACATGCTGATTTCCACTAGGAATGAACTCCCTAAGGGGTCAATTTTATTTTATAGCTGCGGAATTCTACAGAAGTTTTGAGGTGAGTCAATGTTCAAAATATTGGGCTGTGGTGACAGACTATGATGATGGGGTTAGGAATATGATATGTGTGTTGCTGTGAAACATATTCACTTCCAGCAATACAATTGTGTTTGGGTACAATATATTCCCTTGCTATTGTAATTTTACATCTTGCTTGTTTTGTTAGCCCATTCATAACAATACCATAAACTTTACTTAAATTACTCTAAGACTTACCACTTTATAAGTATTTAAAAGCACTAAATTATACAATAATCCAGAATCAGCCAAAGAGCATCAAAAAATTTTAGAACCCCATATTGGTGGCAGTGCTGTATTTTTTGCTCTAGCTAGTCAGCTGAGCTTTTCTCTTGCTAAAAATAAAACTACTCACTTATTATGACAGTAAATTGAATGAAAAAATTTACAACCTTTGTACTTGCAAAAGATACTTAATGTTAAATGGTAAAAAAGAAACGATGTATAACCAAATATAATGTACAATTTTATTGGCTCATTTCTCATTTACAAAAGTGGTGGTTCATTTCAATGTTTTGTTTAAAAAGTAATACTAGAGATGATGAGCAAATGCAAAATGAGCTTAAGAATTTTAAATTAGAAAACTTTCAGTGCATTAAGTTAGAATGTGATTAATTTAATATACAATTAATCATTCTAATTTATAAAATTTGAACTTAATCAAATTGTTTTTATAAAAACCCTATGAAATATTTCCATGTTTTTCTGAACCAATTCCAATGAAAATGTAACATTTACAATATAAACTTAGAATTTACTTTCAATGGCCAACAAAACTGCTTTATGGTGAACTACATTAGCTCTACCATTCCTATCTGTATCAAAACATATACATTTTTTTATTAATTCTCATTCTTTCCAATGACCGTGACATATTTACAGCTCTGTTACTTTTTTAGCCTCCAGTTTTTTTGTCTTTGCACTCTAGTAATCTTAGTCTAGAATGTCATCCAGTTAAACTTGTATGAAACTCAGTCAACTTGTATGAAACTCAGTCAACTTGTTGTAGTTGCTCCTACTGCCATGCTAAAGTAGCAAGTACTTGCCAATAAAAGAGGCTGACTTTGTTCCTTTGTCAGAGATATTTTTGACCCTGCTGCTAAGAACATCATCTATATTTTGTATCAATTTTGGTGATCCAGTTTTTGAAAAGTTGTTTTCTTAAAATTTTTTTGTAACAATCTTCATAATCAGTTGCAGATCAAATATCTTTCAGCTCAAACACGTTTGGCATGTATAAAATATGGTTTGTGCTGGTTGATATTGATTGTATTCAATTTGTTTGAGCTGAAGGAAGGAAATTTTCTTAGTTTATGCATATTATTAATTTCTACACATAATTTTTATTTTCATCTGGCTTCTGTTTTTTTTGTTTTCAAATATTGTGAGCAGCCACATTCATTATCAGAGTTTATACAAGATGGTCCTGCATTAAATTCTAAAATTTAGACCAATGGAAGGGTTATTGTTACAGGTACATTCATCAAATTTTACCTTGTATCAGTCATATAAAAAGACAAAAAGTAGCTATTTTGTTTAAAAATCTTGAATTTCATAAGCACATAAGTCATCATTGCTTGGTTCGTGGCACTAAGAAGTTAGAAATTTAATGGTTTTTTAGCTTGAGGATATCAACTTCCTTTCTGTGTACTTAGGCTATACATAGTTTTTGTTTATTTTTTAATTTAGTTTTTAGTTGCACTCTCACTTTAGTAAAACAGTTCTCGTTCTGTGTCAATTAAATGTTTCGAATGAAAAAAATAGAGCAAAAGAATGAAAAAGGTAGGAGGCTTATGGTGTTTAATGAATAAAATGGTTTACTATAGACTGTTGTCAAGATTTCCAATGCATTAATACAATTATTGAAGTTGAGAGTTTTGCTTTTTGTGAGATATTGTGCTCTCCTTTTAATTTATTTTGTATTGGCATACAGCCTGACATCAACCTTTTAAATCCAGTTTACCTCACATACTCTGCTCATTGTAGGAGAATTTATACTGAAATCTCTATGTATTTTTTGCTTGTAAAATTAAAGCCTTTGTAAAGCTAAAGTAAAGTACTCAAGTCATTCAAACCAATAGATAAAAATTAAATATATTATAAAGATTTTGGTCCTTGTTTTCTTGTTCTTTGCAACATTAGTTTTACATCTTTCTATTAGAAGTTAGCTTTACTCAGTCATTTCTACCTATTCATTTTCCAAAACAAATATTAATCAATCGAGCAACTATGATTGGACCCTTAATTAGATCTTTTCAACAAAGCACTATAAAATATCTAGAGTAAAAACCTTTTGTACAAAACAGGGCAATAGAAGCAATGACAATATAAAGTGAGTAAGTTCAAGGCATAATCAAAATTAGATTGTATACCTTTCATCTGCACCGTTGTGGTATTCCATCTATATATGCCTATTCTGTGCCAGCAGAGAGTATTTTCTGAAATTTTCCCGTATACATGTAATAAAAACTATGATTATTCAATACACTTTATCTTACAATATCTATAGTTACTACTGCATTTTCTGTTCAAGAAAGTTATTGGCAATCCTTTGTTGTTTGATTCAAATGAAAGTCTTTATCTCTAATACTCCCGACTATTTATGTATCGTCTTATGTGCATTGTTTTTCGATGTTTTGTTGTTTCTAGGCAAATAAAAAATGATGAAGTTCTATCTTCTAGTCTTATTTTGTTTTGACTTACTTAGTTTTATCAACTGCTATAAATGCTATTGTGCTTTGTTCTAGTACTGCGGTACTTTTTTTTTCCTACTTTTCAATGAGGTTACTTGTACGGCATTTTGGTTCTGGCCTAGTTTTCCTATCTATGAGCCTTCAGAGATTGTATTTTTGTCTCTTTCTTAATTTGATTTTCTTTAGCACTTTTAAGAGCATGTCTCTAAACTGCATTTGCCATATTTTTTTGGGTAATTTCATGTTCTAATTTTTCAATTTTTGGTCTTCTTGAGTTTTTCATTTTTATTTTAAACTTTTATGTATTTCTCTATGATTGAAGTCTGTTTCAATTTGAATCAGCACTTTAGCCGGTCTCTCATTGTGCTCTAATGCCAAGTTTAAAAAAGTTAAATACTGCTGTTGACAGAGTTCTTAAAGTTAACTAGGTTGTAGCCAAAGTTGAATGGTACTTTGATTAAATGCACAGGTGTTTAGAAACAGAAATTGTTGGTGTTTATTGTAGAATAATAGATTTCATGGTTAGCACATTGATTATCTACAAATTGAACTATGCCAAATGCTTTAAGAAGTAGCCTTTTTACCTCTTTGTCCACAGCGTTAACCAGCAGAAGGTTATTCATTTCAGAATTAATTACTATGTACTGTTCCAGTTCTTTTAAAAAATTAACACAACTTGACTCTTAATTATACTAGTTCTAACTTAAGTCTCACCTTTCTAGGTTAAGATGGTCTTTAAACTTAAGTAAAAAGTTTATTATACATTTCACCAAGAATCTGAAAGTCAAATTGTTAGGAATTAAAACTAACTGTACTTTATAACTGCAGTAAATTTCTTCTGAAGTTCATTTCAAAAATTCAGTATTCATTATGAAAACAAAAAGTTTAGTTTAAATGATAAGAACAGAAGTTTAAGTTAATAGGCCAGATGGATGCCAATAGGGCTATATTTTTTATTGTGTTGATGTGGTTAGATAACTTCTATCAACACAATTAGTGCATGATAAGTATAAACATTTCTGTCACAGTTTTCTTGTGTTTCTTTTACATTTTATATTTTTAATGCACATTTCACTATCTATTTTAAGCTAATCATACAAAATACATTGACAGTTGTATAGTTAACTGTATTGATGAAAGCTCTGCTGTTGTACATACACATATAAGAAACTTGTTGATAGTACATAACTAGTAAAAGCCTTGCTTATCAATGAGTTGAGAACATGTGCTACATTTGAAGATCTCCGCTAATCTTGGAAGATTGAAATAATTACTCCCAATTTGACCAATAGTTTGCTACTAACACTTTAACTTCAACCCATTACAATACCTTAATCATTCCAAGGATTTTTCATTGGAGTCTCACATCCTTGCTTTCGTTTACCTAGTACAAGTTATAATTCTAGTTTAGTGAACCAACTAGCATACTCAACTCAATCCCACAGTCTGGAGCCAAGAAATTTACAAATGTTTTGCTTCCAGCATTCTTCATTTTGTACTCTAGTGTCACTAACTATTAAAACTTTGTCCCACTCAGTTCTTTTGTCTAATCCAACATATACTAAATAGAAAGAAATATACTCAGCAACTCAAATTTAGCAATTAAATTGATTGTAAATAATATCATGCTAAAGTTTGTACCAGAAATCTTAAAACCAATCAGGACTTTTTTGAAGTGCAAAGGGTGTTTAAATTCTGCAACCCAAATCTCAAGCTAGTGTTTAGCCTCTTGAGTCTTTTATCTAACTTATTGTTCAACCAGATATTCAATCATATATGAAACTGCGTTTACATGAAATCAATTGACTGCCTTTCACAAAAATTGAATTTTTATTCTCAGTGTTTCATCATTATTCTTGGTGCTCTTGACTTGTAGCAGACGTTCTAAACCTTTATTTTCAGTATGCTTGTTTTTGTAGTATATTCTTACCAGCATTTCTCAATCTAGGCATCAAATTTATCTGTATAGACAATTTAACCTGGCCACATTTAACTTTTTACAATGTTGCCTACCTTTACTCAATATTAGAGATCTAATAAGCATCCTTGCTATGCTCAGCCTTATCAGGCTCAACACCTCATAATGGCTGTAAGCTATCAATTCTCCACTAGTTTCATTTTCAACCTAAGGGTAACTTTGATACTACATATATTAGTGTGCATATAGGCAAAGAACATATTCTCAGCACTGAAATGAACTCAATTTTTATACCATGTTTCAATGGCATGGCTAATAACTGATTTCAACGCTATAACTACTACAGACTAAGATCATATTTATATGAGTAAACATTTATTGCCTGTTGCTTGCGCTGGTACCATGCTAAGTCAAAGAGACCTTCAATTGAGGTCAACCTTTGAAGCTACATTAGGAGAACATGTCTTTGCCCTCTTTTTCTAATTCATTTGTGACTAACGGGCATGTAACCTCTCTTTTTCTTCAAAACAAAAATTGGTTACAGGGCTTAAATCTTTGATAAAAGTGTTGATAAATTTATGAACCTCTCTTTTCAGCTCTGATTGTCTGCTTATATCTAGTTCATGTTAAATTGTGGTAAATTGACAACCCTAGTAACGAACAATAAATGGTGCGTTGATAACATTTCATGAAGGTGCTCTCAGATTTTTAAAGCTAAAAATTGCAATAACTTTCATGGCTCCCAATATTTCCTATTAAATGGTTCCTGATATGTTCCAAAATATTATAAACATGTATTTAGCTCAATACACATTTTTCATGCACACCACAGTAAAAAAGAACCATTTTTACTTAAGTATAACATCTCTTTGGTCTGTCATACTTTTGCAATTATCTACTGGTAAGCAAATCAAAACTTCTAGCGCTCGTTTTAAATAAATGAACAAGAATCAATTGATAAAAAGTCTAATGCTGCCAAGACTCATATCAATCCAATTGTCAACTGTTAGGAATCAATATATTAAGGACTATGCATATAACCAATAATAAACATCACCAGAAACTCAAAGAAGACACAAAGCCAATAATGTATTAATCCCTATTCATGTGTTGCCAAGAATGAATCTTGACAACACAATACTACTTAAGAGCACACGCATATGAGAACACACTTATGAGAACATACTTATGAGAACACTAATGAGAACATACTTATGAGAACACACTAGTAAGAACGTACTTTTACAAGAATACACATATAAGACGAATTAAGTCCATAGAGTTACAGTTCAATAACAGATCATAGCAAAACAGATCAGATCCTGACATCAACTAAGTATGCACCTTATCTTTTAAGTACTGTGCTAACCACATGGCTTTTGGTTAAATTTCTTGCAAGTACTTTATGGGAAAGTGTTTTGTCTATATGGCACAGCAAGGTTTCTACTCCTGCTCTACTTTCTAACATTGATATTTCTCTCTATCAAAGAATATTAGCGTTAATTATTTCTATATTAATATTTTTCAGATTCTGCTCGTTATAAATTCTCTTTCTTTGCTTGAAGATATTGCTAGTACTATTTGTCAGGATTTGATTATTTACTGCACGTTCTATTTGGATTTGAAATGCTTATATGCACATATTATTTATTGCAACCAGACTTGGTTGTATTGGCTTATGAGAGATACTTTTACATAAAATGTGCTGCTGAGAGTCACTCTTGGCAACACATGCAATAACTTACTGAAAATAATCTTATACATGCTCTTATTTTGTGTTTCCGGTATCTTGTAGTTATCTTATTTGCTCACATTGTATTCCAAGTAGGTTTTTGACTCTGTTCATGCTCAATGTAGAATTTTATCTTTTTTCAGAAGATTTAATAGCTGACGCCACTAGTAGCTGACAGATAGCTTTGTTTTTTGTTGCCTTCTCCATCCAATCTTATGGCCATCTTGGTCATACTGTTAAGTCAATACTAAAAGTGGTGCTTCTGACCATTATCTCAATATTAACAATATTTTAGCAGCTGTCGACATTGCAAACTCAAATCAGAGATGTAACAGTTAATATTACTGTTGCCAAGGAACTTTAATAACTATGCACATAGCAAAACTATGGAGTTGAGCAAAACAAATAGTAAACAAGGAACTAAAGTTAAAACTTCTCCTTCATTTAGATCTCAATAGAGCCAAAAAAAATATAACAAGACCATATCAAATTGGAGGAGAAATCAGTAACAAATGTGCAGTACTATTAAGTTGTTTTTGCAACCGAAGCAGAAACAAAAATTCACAATATGACTTACAGTCTTAAATCAACCAAATCTAATTGGCTTAGACTGATATCACATTAATGAATGCATAATATGCTGCACTTGATTATAATTAATCAAACACAACAAAGTTTACTCGGTTCCTAACAAGAACATAGTATCCAAAGTTCTGGCACATACTTTGTTCAGGTACAAACTACTATTCCCCTACTCTCCCATTAAAAAATGCCCATTTGATGTCTGACTAACTTACCAATTTGATTTTAGTATTGTGTTCTTTGTTTGCTAGAAAGAAATTTAATCTCTCTTTGCACAAACCCAATATATATAATAGCTCCTTTGTATTGCTTCTTTAAATGTAAAAAATTATTTCATTATACGTGTACACTCAGGTATATTTGCTTTCAGATTTAGTATAAACCAAGCCTTGCATTGACAATTTGCAACATATAATACACGTGTTAAAAATCTTTGTTTGTACACAAATGCACCCCTGTTCCTTTCAATCATTCAGAGTTCATCAATTCTGATAGATGTTTGCTGAACAAAAAGTAAGTACCTTCCAACAAAGGAGGTATTATACATGCAATTTACTGTAAAGAATGAAAGATTTCATCTTGATTCTGGAGAAAAGTGGTATAGTTATGCTTTTATTCAATACTGTAATGATGTTTTTTTTATAACTTCAATTGTTAAATTTTATCTGCAAACTACGCAACTATTATGAGGCATCAGCCATGATGTGCATATTTGTTGCTCTGATAAAAAATGCTGAGCTACTACTTTTTCTGTATTTGCCCATGGAATGTGGTTGAATACCATTTTACTGAGCCTTAAACCTTATTTGCTTTCATGAGCCCTGTACATGAGCAATCTGCTGCCCATGTATCCACAACCAAAATGGTAACAAACCATTCATGTGCCTAGTCTAATGTAAACCTTAGCTCAAGAAATTTAACATCAGAGGATAAAAGACCATATGCAAGATAGAGCCTAAAAACTATCTTTAAAAAAGTAACACTTGCAGTTTATGGCTTCTCTAACCCAGTAGAACATGTTACAGTAGGCTGAAACTGCAATCTGAAAACTTTTAGTATGTTCAATTTTCACTTTTTACAGTAAATTATTTTTTTGTAAGTTATGTATCTATTAGAATATCTCTACAAACTAAAAAAACTAATGTGTAATGTTTACTTATAACATCAAAATGAGTAGAACAAGACAAGATATATATATATATATATATATATAAATTTTAGTACATTAACCAATGCTCAAAAAATTTTAAAGCTAAATCTGTACAATTGGAAGCAATGTTTTTTTTATCATTTAGAGTATAACAATTATAGTTTGTAATTGGTTTTCAAGAAATAATTGGATACAAAATGAGTTCAATACAAGTAGACATAGTAATCCTGAGAGTATCTAGGGCTTTAAACCCAACATAACTCCACTATTCAGTGGAACTAAACAGACATAAAAAAACAAGCGATTGAATAAAATACTTGGCAGATTTTGTTAAATACTCAAAAAAATCAACCAAGCACTGGCCAATAAACTGCACAATCGATATGGAAAATGAGAAATGGAAAGTAGAAAGAGCTACAGGCAAAAGTAAGCAAGGCACAGGAGTGAATGACTCCAGGCACAATACAGAAGGATCACAAAGATAAGATCCCTGGCAAATATATAGAAGTTGAAAAACTCATGCATGACCAAGAGAAGAAGAAAAAAGATTACATATGTTTCTATCAAGCTCAGGAGATATTCAGGAAAGAAATAATACTAAGCATGAAGTGCCTGCTTTTTACATTATGAACAAAAGATAAGTGTCACTGCATATTATTTGTGATACAAACCAAAGATGATGATGCAAGCCAATACGAGGAAACAAATAGAAAAGAAAAAGATAGAGATATAAGAAATTTATATCATAATTTGATTGAAGAGTTCATGGTCTTAATGTATAACGCCCAAGAATGTGCTGTTAATTACACTGCACAGTTTCCATGAACTATGGAAATGTTAGAATAGGACTAGATGCTGGTAAGGAAACTAAAGTAAGTATTGAAAACTTAGTATGTTATAACATAAAATGGAATAGTATCACATTCTAAAATAACTATAAAGTGATAAAAATATTACAAAACATAGTATGCCAGGGAACCTGTGAATTTTTGGAATTGATGAAAATAATTGTCTAAATTCAAAGACTGATTTGAATATTAACGGAGTATTGATTATAATCTTGACTGGAAACAAACTGTAGCAGTAGACAGCTTGACATTCCTACTCTATGAGATGCGTTGCAAACTCACTCCCTTGAGCTTTCTACTTTTTTAGTATTGATAATTTTTATATGGTAGTCCACTGTAAGAAAGGTAACAAAATTTTGACTAGTATCTATATTGTTTAGCTCAACTTATTGAGCTGTCTTACATTTACATGCAATTATTTCATATTTCAATTCGAGTTTGCAATTCAATTCCTATTATTCTACCAAATCTGTAGACTTTTATGTTTTTTCAAATGCAATACTTTTTAATGTTATTTACTTGTCATTTTAGAATGTGATTTTTTTTGTTCTGTAAAATTTATCTGAGATTTAGGATACATTAGAAATCCATGTCATGTTGAAAATATTTTATTAGATTCCTGCCATTTTTTTTGCTTGAGTCAATTTTCTATTGCCATGGAGAATGTTGTTGCATTTAGGCTCCATTGTTACCTAGAATAATAGACCCTTGTAATGGTCAATGTATCAGGATGCATGCTTCAAATTCTTTTTTAAACATATGTGTTCTGCTTAATTATGAGTGCATAAAACTTATTGCTAGGAATATTACAGAAAAATGGATTAATTCTTGATGGACCTAATTCCCATGCATCAAATATGAAGTCGAATTTGGTAGCAATGGTCGTAAGATATGAAATTGTTATTATTTTGGCAAACTTTTTAATCTGGATGCAATTAAATTAAGTTGCAACAAAAAAACGTTTGTTTTCTATGTGCTTAATGGGAAGGTCCTGAATTTATGTAATTTCTAATTCATGATCACTGTGTGAAAGGGAATTTTGTCTAAAATTTAAAGGACTTGATACTTCACACCCGATGACTTGCAAACCAGTACTTGCCAGGAAGAAATTGTATCATAAAATACGCCATACAATAAATAGCATAGAAGTATCTGTAGTTTGAAAAAAATCTTTGGGAGAGAAGATACATTAAAAATAGTCAAATTTTTTAAGTTTTAGAGAAAAGATATAACTGTAATCAAAAATAGATTATGCTTGCAAAACAACAGGAAAAAAAACAAATAAAATTGGTTTAGGAATTGATTTTTGAACGTTAAGCAATTAGCTCAACACCATATGGAAGATTGGCATTGATGAAAATATAACTCTTTCCATAACGAAGTATAGGAAAGACAAAATGTATATAGAATAGATTGTCTGAAAAACGGGTCAACAAATACGAGAGCATCAAAGATGCTACTTTGTTGTTGTTCAAGTCACGCATCATGCTGAATTAAGTTCCTGATCCTCTACGCCATAGAGGCCTTTCTTTGTGAGCAATCCTCTGCTACCGTGTCGTTTGAGACGCCGACGTCGGGCCGCATCTGCAAGTATCCTGCATGTGTCATCACATTCATCTTGACTTTCAGGTGAAAATATCTCGTTCTGTGAAGGTTCAATAACTTCAGAAGATGGTGCATATACGGCTACAGTAGGAGCTCGTTCGACAGGATGTTCAGTAATGGTTTGAAAATGCTTACTGCTTTTGATTGTATGGCAGTCATTACTCTCTCGTAAAGGAAGCGCAATATCGCAGATAAGAGAAGCTTTACTAGGTGCACTTTTATCTATCTTATTGATACCGATTCTTTCGCTACCAATCTGATCTATTTCAATACCATAAAAGCTTTGTCCGATGACAAGACCATTTCCGCGGTTTAAAAAGCGATTTCGAGAGCGTCCAATATCAACCATACGTTCAGCATGTGATGTACTCATGTTAAGTTTGTCTAATTTATGAAATCGATCGCGGACTGTTTGAGAGTTCCTTTTCCAGATTATAACTTTTCTTCGAAGCGTATATAAATAAGTGTTCCAGTGAATTTTAACACAATTTAAACCAAATTGCTAATGAGAATAAGAACTCGAGCGCAGACACTTTCCTTGATCTGGTTGGGTAAAGACTAATATTCTTTGCTTTGTAGCAAAGTTGGAAACGGTTTGCGCAGCTCGGACAAATTAATATTTAATTTGTAGCCTGGCAGGTTGAGTGACATCGACTCGGCTAGACTTGAGCAGTTCGTTAACATGATTGGTAAGATTCATCATTTCTAAATAAGAGTGTAAAATTTAGCCCTTTCACAGCAAATATTCAGGGACCGAAAGGCACGAATCTAGTTTAATACCGATTCGTTCGACTTACATTTAATATGGGGGAATAATGGTAAGTGACTGAAGAAAAATGGCGTTGGGTTTTAGTCGCATCCATTTGTGACTAATTTTCTATGCCACATGGTTTTAAGCTTTAATACAGGCTTGACCCCATAAATGCAGTCACGAATAAAAGTTGCGCTATATTTACGGATACTTGAAAGAAAGGAATAGTTATTTCTGTCTTTTTCAATAATTTAGTCCTTCTGTTTGATACATGTTTCTGGGGACAAGCATAGACATCTTATGGTCTTGTGTACATCCCTACCTTAGCAGGACGGCTACTCAAATCAATTTTTTGTACTTGTTTCAATTCTATTATGGCAATGGGTAAAGACCTGGATGTGTGAACCTTTAGCAGGACTCCTCAGTCTCATAGGAACATTGGCCTCTCAAAATTTAATAATGTGCTTAATTTTTTACCTGATGAACTACTTGGAGGCAATCAATTTCATTTGCCATGGACAGCACAAGTAATATGAATGCAAAAAAAGCTATCACTGCATCTTTTTTTAATTTGTGTGCAGCTTTAAGAGCAAGCATTTCTATTCCGCAAATTTTTTCAAGGGCAACAATGGAAACAAGAAAATGCATTCATTCACTCCTAAATATTCAAATGTTTAAAGAATTGGTTCATGTCTTCATTACAAACAAGTATGTAGATTTAATTAGCTTGCATCTTATGAGCAATGCATTTGCCATTTTTGAATCTCTTCCTAAACCAGGCATTCTGACTATTACAGACAGGTATGATGGCTTTGATAGCAGGCTTAGACCATCTTTACTACTGCAGTTTAAGTACCATACAATTGAAATGCTCTCATTTTCTTCTTTTCTAGCTGGCTTGCAATGAATTTTAACCGCTGCAAATCCTCTAAACAATCTCTTTGGTCAATTTCTTTTGTTTATGATGCTATATCTTAACTGTTCAGAAAAATTTGCTTTTAGATGTTACTACAGTAGTACTAGAGCTGCATGGCACACATGGTGAAATTCACTTGAAGCATAACTGAAGTATATAGCTGTTAGAAACAGTCAGGAATGGGGCTCAAAGAAATCAGGAGCAACTTTCAAGATTTGGAATAACTAAAAAGATTTGAAATAAAACCCAAGTAAACAAGAAACAAAGACCAAAATACAACAATATATTATGTACGGAACTGCTTGGAAGTTTAAGAGTATGATAGATATTTTAAGAGATAGATTAAAGAGTGAGCAAAATGAAGTAGCTCCTCAATTTGGAACAACCAAAGTACAAAAACCTAATTTGCATATAGAATAAAAACTGCTCAATAAGAATGGCCCAGCTGCACATACAAAAAATGCATATATATAGCAATTGTTAATGCATTCCTAACAATAGTGCCATCGTTGTTACTTCAGTTTTTATGACAGGGTCCACCAATAGGATATTGTGATATTTACTTTTAGGCCTTGAAAATGGTAAAAAGAAACCATTATATTTTTACTGCAGTCAGCACTAAAAATGATTTAAGACAATATAAAACACATTTCTGCTAGCAATTTATGATTGTTTAGCCAATTTTCCATCCATAGATGTAGAAAGTCTGAGCTGTGAAATAAAATAAAGAAACAATGCACAAAAACTAGCAAGACAGCAATAAATAATAACAGAGTCAAAAATGCAGTAACGGTACGAAATATATATTATTAGGCAAGCAATGACAGGAAGGGTGCTCCCCTGTAATGATGGCATTACTCTGCAAAGTAGCAGGGTAAACTGAATGAAAAGAGAAGAGAGAGAGAGAAATATTTCAGTGTAGAATAAACATTGAGCATAGAGTGGCCAGATAATAAGTTGTGGAGTTATTCCATCAGGAGTTTAATGGAGATGTTGGTTAAAAAAAACACTAAGAAAATACTTTGTGAAATAATAAAAAATAGTGTAGATATTGAAAATGTAAAAATCATTGAAAGAATGTTTTTGCATAAATGATGTAAGATAGGGATTGTATTTCTTTATTGTGACATGAGTAAAGTTTATTCTTTTGTCATGCTTTATGAGAAAAAAAGCAAAAGATATCACAAGCATGAGATCTTAACAAGCATATTCTTTGTAGTAGCATTACATAGTATTTTGAAATGACTGATGGTGGATAAACCATATTCAAAAGAGGCAACATATTTCCTACCACATCAATATATTCTGTCATCTAAGGAAGACAAATAATATAAATTTAACACAAGAACTCCAACAAAGAGATATCAAATGATAAATTACAAAAAAGGCATTAAATGGTAAATTACAAAAATGATAATGTATCACATAAAAAAAGATTTCAATTCATTGTAGAAGTTACTAGAAATTTTTTCTTAGGGGTTGTGGGTTCCATGTAAGAAAATAACACCTACCCCAAATCAAAACTTATTAAAATAAGGCACCATTCAACTTCTACAGCAACATCACTAGTTCTTTTTAATATAGATTATAAAGAAATAATACTATCTACATTAAAAAAGTGGATGCAAACAAAATACCGTTTTATTGACCATTATTTTATAAAATGGCTACAATTCTTTATCTAATGAGCATATACATTACTTTTTATCCAAATTTTAATAAAAATAAAAAAATTCAACTACTTTTAGTTTAATCCACATAAAACAATAATGCTTGCCAATTTTAATCAAAAAGTTTGAGAAAATATTTCTACTATTCAAGCAATTAAAACAGATAAAAGCTAGCAAAATAAGTTGATAAAAATGTATTCATTCATTGGACTATCAAAATCCTTATTCTAAAGCAGATAATTAATTGTAGAATATTTTGAGTTGAAACAACAGGAACACAATAAGATTACTAATATTAATATATAGTAATATTTTTATATAATAATGGAAATCTCAAGAAGCTAAGCTTGTGTGTTTCAAAGTGAGATTTCTAATTATATGAATTACGAACTACAATCCTCAAAAAGTTACCTTTGATAAAATCATAGCAATTAACATCAACAGAAGACATCACCTGGAATGCTGTAATCTTAACATAAGCAATTATTTGATCTGCTCAGCAGGTTCTGCTTAAGCATTATTTCTGTCAAATCCGACCAGAAAAATCAGTAACATAAATATGCAAAAAGTTTAGCTTCAGTAAAAAATGAGCTGCTAAAAGCTTAGCTTTGTTTTTAAAACAAATAATTTTTGTTATGTGCATGTATCTTTGCTTGAACTATATTTAATCTATCTATTTACCAATTGTTATATTTTGTGCATAGTTGAAATTGCAAGTCAAATGATTATCATATTTTGTGTTGACTGTTTGACTCTTTTACTTTTAGAGGATCTAAATTGTACATACTTTTGTAAAAGCACATGTTTGCAATTCATGTTTATGATTGGATTTGTTGCTACAATGATGCATATTCCCAGATTCCTTGACAAATGTATTTACATGTATGTATGTATACATGAATGGAATTGTGTGCCCATTGAAAATACAGCTACAATTAGTTTTTTAGCTAAATTTCAACAAAATAATAATATATGCAGAATAATTTGCAAGTACAGAAGCAATTTATTTGCCTTTCAACTGTTAACATCCATGTGAAATTGTTTGGATTTAACTATTTGTACCATATATTGTGTTTTTTTACCATTATCATTTGTATTCGCTTATAACTGTTTGTTTGAAAATAATATGTCTTGCAGGGTGTTGATGAGATTTTTTTTCAGTAGCTCATATATGATTCTACTAACATTCTTTTGTACATATGTTCTGTCTTGCATTTTCTCATTTCATGATTTTGAATTATGCGTACTTGGTACACAGTGATTCAACAAAAATTGTTGTAGACCATTACGCTTTGACATGCTTGCATTTAGAGGAACATGACTTTGAGAACAAGTGAGTTTGTGTTCAGCCTTTAAAATCTAACTTTCTAAAGAAGAATTGAATTTGTATTTGTACTAATAAAAGATGGGATTGATGTTGAATTTCTTTATTGGCTTGATAAACACAAAATGGACTGAGATATTTTAACACCAACAAATTATATATTTATGATCTAGAAATTGATCAACACTGTCCCTGAGTGAAGATTTGTTAGCTTTTCTTGACAAATCAATAACAACTCTAAAAATAGACGTCTAGAAATTATCGCATTTGATAGGGCTCTTTTGAGGATTAGTTATGCTTTTCAAAATGCTTGTACAAAGAGCAATCAATAACTAAAATCAATACTTACGATAGTCCTATGCCTACGAATGAAGTTTCAGCAGCCTTTGTCAGACATTTTTATCAGGTAATAGCTGTCATAAGGAATTGGCGGTCAGAATTTGAAATTCTTCGTTGCGTTTTAGTGATTTTACAAATTTAATAATGCTAGATTGCTGTCGTATTTATATTTATCAGCTATTTTGTAATCAAGTAAAGTGTCAAATTTCATCGATTTTCTTCCAGGTCTTGAATACTAATCCTTCAACAGTTGGTAAGATGTACAGTGACATCTCCTTCTTAACATTTGAAGGCCATGGCTTAAGGGGAAAAAAGGTAAAGACGCATTTCGCTGGAGATTTTGCATGATGAGCTTTTCTTCCACGTTCTTACAGTTTCAAGTCCATTATAGAACATTACTATGAAATACGAAACACTTGGGGAAGTTTCATTTCAGCTCACTGCTATGGATGAACAGGTGATTCTCTTGGAGCTTTCTTACTCTATGCATAATCAATCTCATCAATTCGAAATCAATTTATATTCTTCCAGCCGTCCGCGTATCCCGAAGGCATTTGTATTCAGACAATCGGAAAAATTAAATTTCCAGACAAAGCGCCAATGCTATTCTCCCAGTGCTTTCAGCTGGTAAGGTTTTGTCTGTCATGTAGATAGATATTTTGTCTTCTAGTTGTTTGATGTCTCCATCTCTTTTTATGAACAGGTTCTACTCAGACCTAGGCAGTACTATATCCACAATGATACTTTCAGAATTCTTTATTCTTTTTCGAACGCGTTCTAATGATATTCGCTTGGTCGTAATATTCAAAGTTGAAAACGACATGAATTTGCGGTAAGGCACTTTTTGCTCCTACGCTTTTAAGTTGCAATAAATTTTAGTAGGGCCTCCAATTGAGTTTTTAATACTGTCGCTAAAATTGCTAGCAGCGCTGTTTAAAAATTATTTAAAAATCATAAATATATGATTTACTTGATATATCTGAACCATCCTTAAAATGCTTTCTCCAAGTGGAAGGTAACCGTTATATATAACAAGGCAGCAAATACGATTTCTCTACATATTAACTAGTGGACTACACATCGCTCGTGCTCTGGGTGTCCCTAGAGCTCGCCTGTGGCTCGCTCAAAAAATATTCATGTCTAGCATTTTGTTTAATACCATCATAAAAAACTGTGTTTGAATATTACAAATTAGTTTGAAAAGTTCATATATTTGCAGTGACAATTGAGATTCGATTTTAGAATTTTCTTCAATTAAATGCTGCCGATGTCTATTTGTATGAGTATTTATTATAGTTGAATAATTTGTCTATTCAGTATTACCTCCTAACCCTTATGAAAAGTTTATCATCGTTAAAATTGTTCTTTGCTTGAGAAAGCCAGTTTTTGCTGCAGTACTGCCGAAGGAAACGACAAAGTTGAGCTCTAGCAGAAACTCGGCTCAGCCATTTTAATCAGCTTAGAATCCTCGAGAGCAGCCTAGTCGATGATTAATAAATGTCGCATTACTCATATCATTTCAACCATTTGAATAGTCACTTCACTGCAACGTAAATCTTCCTATTATTTGTGCTCACTATAATTCGGACCAATCGTATATCTTGACGCAAGCAGACGTTGAATTTTTGATAAGATGAACAATTCATTTCGACTTCATTCGCTTAAAATCAGTATTGAAAATTTAACTTTCACTAATCATAATAGGTAATTGGTGATTTGCACTGCAGTCTGACTCTAACTTTGGTAAGTGACCTACCGACGTAAAAAGACGCTTAAAACTATTTTATATGTAGCATTTTCTGTATAATCTACTATAAGAATATTTGAGGGCAATTTAGTTGTTAATTTTGCTTTAAAATGATAATTTATATAATGTTATCTTAAAACCTATTTTGGATAATAGTTTTGCGGGTGGTTGGAGATTTGCCCGATTCTACTTTAAAATCATCATCTTTAAAGTATCCAATTTAATTTTGTAACCAACTTGGGCCCAGAAGATGCTAAATAAAGGCAATACTTTTATTCCAGATATTTGTGAACAAGGTCTCTGAGTTCTAAATTTGTCAGTAATCTGTTTGCTCGAATGTTATCTAGCTACTGATTGATGGATCTGGTGCTTATTTTCAATTTCATAACTTTTCTGGCAAATATACATGCTAGGAATATGCTGCACTTACCGGCATGATGAAGATTAGATTTGTCTATTGAACGTAGCAGTAGAATCATCAGTAGCACACTAAAAGTTTTGAATGCTGTCAATACGTTCAAATAGATATGCCTAACTGTTTTTATTTCAGTCATCACCTTGCTTATCTAGTGCAGTAGTAGTATTTTACCTACAATATGTCTTTGCTTATCTAGTGCAGTAGTAGTATTTTACCTACAATATGTCTTTGTTTTTCAAGTACATCAGCAGTTTGTTAGGAACACTGCTGCAATTTCCAATAAACTTTTTAGTAAAGACCATCATTTTGTGCAATTATCTTCTAGTAATCAATGCTAACATAAAAAGGTGCACATCTAATCGTGGCATGTAATAAGCTATACCTGAAAAAAGAAATGTCAACGTATTTGCTGTTTACACGTTGCCACCAAAGAGGTCAGAAACTGTTATATCAGGGGTGTCTCATGTAAAAAATATGCAATTATTTATCAATTTGTTTAATCAACCAGTCATGCCATTGAACTTAATGTTGCTCTGCAACATTAAGTTCAAAAGTTTCAATAAATGCACGGAATCATGATCAGGTCCGGATAATGTCTCTGGCAAAGTGAAAACAACAGCACTATCTTTTGAAGATGGTATTGAAGAAAGTCTGCTTTTGATCCTTAAATTTTCTTAAGATAATGAAGTCAAATTGGTTTAGTTTGGGTTAGGGTTAAGGTTTTAGGGAGTGGAACAACAAATTTTTGTTCTTTTGATTGTTTCATTTTTCAAGGTCCTTCATATTTGTATTACAATTTAACTTTGATGAATATTCCTTACCCCTGTATATTTAATCTTATGTTTGCTTAGGCTTGTCTTTAATCTAGATTCTTGCCACAACTACATTCAAACTTTTTTATGTCTGACATAAACTACTTAAATAATATAGGGACTTTCTACTTTTGTAGTCAGGTCATAGCTTTAATGGAGAATAAATATTTTTACTAAAATAACTTGATAATTGGTTTGTGAGCTCTATGATGGTTGTACTATGGTTGTTGCAAAGTACTTGGTACAAATGTTAGCATGAAGACCTTTTGTAACATGGGCTTATGCTTGGTTACCTGGCACTTAAAGAAATTGTTTTTGTCTCAAGTTTCTAGCCCAAACCACCAAAAAGTTTTGTCTGATTATTAACTTAGTTTTTATTCTGTAACATTAGTAAATGGATATATAGGTTGTCTTTATTTTTATCTAATTTGAAAATTTTGTGCTTAACTAAACTAAATATCATCTTGTAATATACAAAACCAGAGTTCAATTAAATGCTGTAAAAACATGAATTCATCATCCACCTTTAAATATATTAGTTGTGACTAATTGAAATTGTAGCTGCAGTACTACCCACTTTGATTCATAAAATTTGCTAAACTCATTGATATCATCCTTCAGCTGAATCAATAAATGCCAGGATACGTACAATGCATTGAAGTCCAAATGCTATCCTTAAATTGAAGTCCTTGAAGTACATTTGAGTCCCTGACTAGTTTAGTCTAAGCTAAAAGTAAGATTCTACAATACTGGAATGAATATCTGAGCCAGAAGCTCCCTTGAGCTACTGTGTGCTTCTTTTGCTTTATCTCTTACTAACTTTACAATTCACATGCACGTTAATTTCAATACAGCTTACTTATAAAGTTTGTTAAGGTAAATAAAAAAACATAAAGAGATAAAACATGCTATGATGCTGAAATTGTAGTGCAAAGCAACACAAGAAAATAAGACCCAAGATGAAATGTAAAACAAGCACTATTAAGACATGAAAAGTAAGAAAAATTTGTACAACACATTCTAGGGAATGCATTGCCAAAGGGATGGGTACTGTTAGAAACATGAAATACAACATAGCACAAGAAACTGTGACAGAAATGTGTATATTTATCATGCACTAAATGTGTTGATAGAAGTGAACTAACTTCATCAACACAGCAAAATATATAACCATGCTGGCATCTGTGCAGCCAATTTACTTGGAATGTCATAAATAAAAACTGACAGTAGCTATAAAAATAGAATTAATCCCCAAGGGAGTTAATTCCTAACAGGTATTTCAAAGGTGGAAGCAGAAGAAGGTAAGTAAAGGAAATCTATCCAACAGAGTTGAAACTATACAATTGCACAGATGAGCTAGGAATTAACACTCTTAGGAATTAATTCTATTTCTATTGCTGCAGTCAGTTTTTATTTATGACATTCCAATTGGCTGCACAGATGCCTGCAGGGTTATATTTTGTTGTGTTAATGAAGTTAGCTTATTTATATCAACACAATTAGTGCATGACAAATATACACATTTCTGCCACAGTTTCCTATGTTCTGCTGTGTTTCATGTTTCTAACAATGCAATTGCATAACCTTTTTAAAATTTTGTAAATGCTAAAGAAATGTGATAAAAAACATGGTTAGAAACATGTAAAATATTCCACATAGCAAATGACACTCCAAATTAAAAACAATTGTGAGATTGCTGAGATGAGCTAATGAGTTGAAACTGTAGAGTTTGCAGACATTACTTTAGATATGAATGGACGTTAAAGGTTGATAATTAATGGGTTATATGTCACAACTATCAATTTAAAATGAGAATAGCAGCAGAACTAAGTAGAAATTCTGAAGATCAATTACTTTGAATTTAGTTAAAAATTTATCATACTTGTATCTATTCCACAGTTAAATTTTGTGCCTTTGTTGTAATGAAAAGACCCAATTGATAATATTTGAGAGTAGTTTATCAAAAAAATAGCAAAAGTACTACTTCTTGTGTTTCTTACCAATATGTTCTTACTGTTTCTTTGCCCAATTTACTTGTGTCTGCAGAATTTCTTTTAGTTTTTTGTTCTCTAGAACAGGTAGTAGTTAACAAAGGAACTAAGATTTTTCCAATGATTGGATTTGAAGACTGCAAAGTACAATTATGTAGATATCAGAAACTGCTAGAAGTTTATTATTGTCAATCTAGAAATACTAATCAAAGAAATAAACCCATTCAACAACTTTTTTTACAATCCATGGATTTATTTCATGGACCTACAGTTTTGAGTTTTCATGAATCTAACAAAAGAGTGAAGAAAATTTCTTTTCCACACTTATATACTTTGCTTCCAAGTGACAATTAGCACATCCTCATTCTCATAATATCTAATTTCTAGTGCCTTCACAATTGTTGCCCTTACCTAGTCTTCATTTGGTAACATACAGAAATTTGTACATCAACCACATCAGGTACTATTGCCACATTATGGTTTTAAAAAATTTAATCGATTTTTTTTAATGCTATTGCTATTAATGAGCATGCAAAACAAGCAAGATACAAAGTTACAATAGTCAGAAAGTATTTTGTATGCAAATGCAACTGTGTTGCTAAAAGTGAACGTATTTTACAGTAATACACAAGTCATAGTTCTAGATTGTCACCACAATCCATCACCACAGCCCAATCTATCAAAAGTTGACTCACCTCAAAACTCTTGTAGAATTTCACATCTATAAAATGAAATTAGTCCTTTAAGGAGTTGATTTCTAATATCTATTCCAATAGATTAGTTTACTTCTTAAATTTGGGTATTCATTGAAATAGTACACATATACTCAGAGCTGAGATCAGCTCAGTTACTGTTTTTGCTTAAATGACATTACAAACAATTTGTCTTTATACTGTTTTTTTGTTATACTTGATTACAACAAAAACTATCCCTCATCTTGAGTTACTTGCATCAGTTCAATGCCAATTATAAAGCATTTTTAGCACAATTTTGCACAGTACCACATTATTTTACACCCCTAATGAGATTTTTCTAGCACAAAAAATCTGTTGGTTGTTTGCTCGTAAATGTCACTTTCATTTTTGTTTCTCTTCAAAATCTTGTACTTCTAAAAACTATTTCTTCAGTGTCTGCTATCAAATTTTGCTCTTTATTTCTATTATTTATATATTTTCTTCCTTGTAAAAATTTCATCCATGATATGCTGCCATCTATAATATGCTGCCAAAGATTTTTTTGTAAAGACGTCTTTCTGCACTTTTTCTGCTCAGTTTATAGATCATTGTAATTATTCCAGAAATGTCATTTTAGATAGTTGTAGCTCATGTATGTATCCTATTCTGACAATAATGTTGCTGCTATCAAAAGTTAGCCATAATTTATATATCTAGTGTTTTAATCTGTTGTTAGGAAAACACAAACACAACAAATAACATAAAAACAGAAATAGTATTTGACATTAACCTACATGTGTTGCTGAAAGTGAGATAACT
>JAULBW010067402.1:0-38187 GCA_032358265.1 Vaucheria bursata
GCGGGTGATCGTGGTGGCGGCGGACATCGCCTCGAGTGCCCCCCAGCCGCGTTCGGCCCACTGCCGCCGCGCCTCTTCGATCGGGTCGAACCCCAGAGCCATGGGCCGCAAGTGTACAGACCGTTGCTGTTCGGGTCTCCGACTGTTGGAGTTCCTACTATCGGGGTATCATCCAGGCATGCCCGGACCCGACCCGCGCGCCGCCTGGCAGGCCGCCTACGACGCCAGCCCCCATCGCGCCGACACGTTCACCACCATGTCGGGCACGCCGGTCGACGGCGTCTACGGCGATGCGCCGTTGCCCGGCCAGTACCCGTACACCCGCGGCATCCACGCGTCGATGTACCGGTCGCGCCTGTGGACCATGCGGATGTTCGCGGGCTTCGGCACCGCCACCGACACGAACGCGCGCTTCCACGAGCTCCTGCGCGCCGGCAGCACCGGCCTCTCCACCGCGTTCGACATGCCGACGCTCATGGGGCGCGACTCCGATCACGCGTGGGCGCTCGGCGAGGTCGGCCGCGCGGGCGTCGCCGTCGACACGCTCGCGGACATGGACGACCTCTTCGCAGGCATCGATCTCTCGGCGGTGACCACGTCGATGACCATCAACGGGCCGGCCGCGATCCTCATGGCGATGTACGTGGCGACCGCGGAGAACCGCGGCATCGCGCGCGCCCGGCTCGGCGGCACGATCCAGAACGACATCCTCAAGGAGTACCAAGCGCAGAAGGAGTACATCTTCCCGCCGCGCCCCTCCATGCGACTGGTCACCGACCTCGTGCGCTTCACGACGGCGGAGATGCCGAAGTGGAACCCCATCTCGATCAGCGGTTACCACATCCGCGAAGCGGGCTCGACCGCCGCGCAAGAGCTCGCGTTCACCCTCGCCAACGGGTTCGCCTACGTCGAGGCCGCGATCGCCGCCGGCCTCGACGTCGACGCGTTCGCACCCCGGTTGTCGTTCTTCTTCAACAGCCACCTCGACTTCTTCGAGGAGGTCGGCAAGTTCCGCGCCGCACGCCGCATCTGGGCGCGCTGGATGACCGAGCGCTACGGCGCCCGTGACGAACGGTCCGCCAAGCTCCGCTTCCACACCCAGACGGCGGGTGTCTCACTCACGGCCCAGCAGCCCGAGGTCAACATCGCGCGCGTCGCGCTCCAGGCGCTCGCCGCCGTCATGGGCGGCACCCAGTCACTGCACACCGACAGCTTCGACGAGGCGCTCGCGCTCCCGACCGAGAAGGCGGCGCGCATCGCGCTGCGAACCCAGCAGGTCATCGCCCACGAGTCCGGCGTGGCTGACGTCGCCGATCCTCTGGGCGGCAGCGCGTACGTCGAGTGGATGACCGACGAGATGGAGCGCCAAGCCGAACAGGTCTTCGCGCACCTCGACGAGCTCGGCAACGGCTCGATGCTCGAAGGCGTGTACGCGGGCATCGACGACGGCTACTTCGTCGGCTCGATCGCCGACGCGGCGTACCGCTACGAGCGCGAGGTCAACGCCGGCTGGCGCATCGTCGTCGGCGTGAACGCGTACACGGAGGGCAACGACGAGGACGGCTCGCCGCTCCTCTACATCGACCCGGTGACGGAGGAGCAGCAGCGCAAGCGCCTCGACGACGTGAAGCGCACGCGCAACGCGGAGGCCGTCCGCGACGCGCTGCGGAACGTCGCGTCGACGGCGGCCGACGCGAACGTCAACATGATGCCCGCGCTCGTCGATGCGGCGCAGGCGCACTGCACCGAAGGCGAGATCGTGCATGCGCTCGAGGCCGTCTTCGGCACCTACGTGGAACAGGCGGTCGTGTGAGCATTGCGGAACAGCCTCCCGTGCGCGTGGTGCTCGCGAAGCTCGGGCTCGATGGTCACGACCGCGGGTTGAAGGTCGTGGCGCGCATGCTGCGCGACGGCGGCTGCGAGGTCGTGTACCTCGGACTCCGCCAGACGGCGGAGTCCGTCGTCGCCGCCGCGGAGCAAGAAGACGCTGATGTCATCGGCATCTCGCTGCACAACGGCGGGCACCTCACGCTCGCGCCGAACCTCGTGCGGGTCGCTCGCGAGCACGGCCTCGACACCGCGGTCGTCGTCGGTGGCATCGTCCCCGACGTCGACCTCCAGAAGCTGCGCGACGCGGGCGTCGCGGCGGTGCTCGGCCCGGGGGCGTCGTCCGACGAGGTCGTGTCGACGGTGCGCCGGGCGGCCGGACGGTCGTGAGCGAGGTCGGCGACCGCGTCGCGGACGCCCGCGCCGGCGACCGCAGAGCGATCGGTCGTCTGCTCACGATCGCAGAGCGCGACCAGGCCGCGGCGGAGGAGCTCGCCGCCGCGCTCCTCGTCATCGACGCGCCGCCGGCCCACGTCGTGGGGATCACGGGCGCACCGGGTGCCGGCAAGTCCACACTCACCGGCCGCCTCATCGATGCCCTCGTCGCCGAGGGCCGGCGCATCGCCGTCCTCGCGGTGGACCCGTCATCGCCCACGAGCGGCGGGGCGATCCTCGGTGACCGCATACGCATGGAAGGTGGCGGAGACATCCCCGCCGATCGCGCGTTCATCCGGTCCCTGGCATCGCGCGGGCAACACGGCGGCCTGTCGATCGCGGTGCCGGCGATGATCCGCGTGCTCGAACGGGTCGGCTACGACCTCGTGATCGTCGAGACCGTCGGCGTCGGCCAGGTCGAGCTCGACATCGCCGGCCTCGCCGACACGACGATCGTGGTGGTCACGCCGGGCTGGGGTGACGCCATCCAGGCGAGCAAGGCCGGGCTGCTCGAAGTCGCCGACATCTTCGTCGTGAACAAGGCCGATCGAGCCGGCGCGGGCGACGCTGTCCGCGATCTCGAGCACATGCTCGACCTCGCGCCTCCGGCCGACTGGCGGCCCCCGGTCGTGTGCACCGTCGCGACCAACGGGTCGGGCACGGACGACCTGCTCGCGGCGATCGGCGCGCATGGCGCGCACCTCGACCGATCCGACGGCCGCGCGGCGCGCCGCCGCACGCGCGATCGCGCCGAGGTCCGAGCACGCGTCGAGCGCACGCTGATGCGCGCGGTCGATGCGCAGCTCGATGTGGTCGCGGAGTCCGACTGCATCGTCGATGATCGACGCGCGACCGCGAACGACGTCGCGCGACGCGTGATCTCCGCGCTCCTCGAAGGCCGCCTCGAGATTCGATAGCCAATCGATATTGACGTTGGTCTGACAGTCAGCCACACCAGACGCCGTAAAGACTCGCTTCAACCCGCGGAAACCTGAGAGCAACTGCGGAGAAATCTGTCGTTCCTAGGTTGCGCCGCCATTCGTACCTCGATGGAAGGACCTGGGTTGAAACAACGACGGCAGTGGCGCGTGCTCGCGCTCTTGATCGCGGTGTTCGCGCTGTTGGCGGCAGCGTGCGGTGACGACAGCGGATCGGAGACGAGCAGTAGCAGCAGCAGCCCCGGATCCAGCGACGGAGCGGCATCCTCGGGCGACATCTGCGTCGAAGGTGACACCGTCGAGCTCGGCTTCCTGAACTCGACATCCGGTCCGATGGCCATCAGCGAGCAGACGGTGCGCGACTCGCTCATGCTCGCGGCTTCGGAGATCAACGCCGCCGGCGGGATCTTCGGCAAGCAGATCGAGTTCATCGAAGAGGACGGCCAGAGCGAGCCGACCGTCTTCGCGGAGAAGATCAACAAGCTGCTCACCGAGGACGAGGTCGCCGCCGTGTTCGGCGGTTGGACGTCGGCATCTCGCAAGGCGATGTTGCCGGTGGTCGAGGGAGCCAACGGTCTGCTGTTCTACCCGGTGCAGTACGAGGGTCTCGAAGCCTCGAAGAACATCTACTACACGGGCGCGACGACCAACCAGCAGATCATCCCGGCCATGGACTTCTTGGCGTCGGAGAACGTGAAGACGCTGTTCCTCGCCGGGTCCGACTACGTGTTCCCACGCACCGCGAACAAGATCATCAAGCAGTACGCCGCGGAGCTCGGCATCGAGATCGTCGGTGAGGAATACGTGCCGCTCGACAGCGACGACTGGACGACGCAGGTCGCCAAGATCGCCGCGGCCAAGCCGGACTTCGTGTTCAACACCATCAACGGGTCGTCCAACGTCGGCTTCATCAAGGCGTACGACGAGGCCGGCCTCGGCCCGGACAACTCGCCGATCATCTCGGTGTCGATCGCCGAAGAGGAGGCCCCGGCCATGGGCGTCGACCTCACGGGTCAGTACGCCGCGTGGAACTACTTCCAGAGCGTCGACAGCCCCGACAACGCGAAGTTCATCGCGGCCTTCCAAGCCGAGTACGGAACGGACCGGCCGACGTCGGACCCGATGGAAGCGGCGTACACCTCGCTCTACCTCTACAAGAACATGGTCGAGAAGGCGGAGTCGTTCTGCGTCGACGCCGTGAACGCGGCAGCCGATGGTGTGTCGTTCGCTTCACCCGAGGGCATGGTCACGGTCAACGGCGACAACCACCACATCGCCAAGACCGGCTTGATCGGCCAGATCAACGCCGACAACCAGTTCGACATCGTGTGGAGCTCCGACGCGCCGATCGAGCCCGATCCGTTCCTCGATGGCTACGACTGGTGGAACCCGAGCGAGGGGTAGCCCGCCAGATCCCAACCCCGCGTCGATCGTCGGGGGTGCCGTGCGTCGAGCGCGGCACCCCCGGCCGGCCGGTGCGCTTCTGCACGACGATCCGAAAGCAGACGATGCACGAACTCACCACCCCACTGCTCACTGGTTCGGCGACTGGCGCCATCTTGCTGCTGGCCGCGCTCGGGCTCACGCTCACCTTCGGTCAGATGGGCGTGATCAACATGGCGAACGGTGAGTTCCTGATGGTCGGGGCCTACGTCGCGTACGTCACGCAGCAGGTGATCACCGGCCCTGGCGTGTCCATCGTGATCGCGCTGCCCGTCGCCTTCGTCTTCGCCGGCCTGCTCGGGTTGCTGCTCGAGGTCTCCGTCCTTCAATGGATGTACCGGCGACCGCTCGACACGCTGCTGTTGACGGTCGGCGTGTCGTTGGTCCTCCAGCAGCTGGCACAAGACATCTTCGGCGCGCAGGGCGACCCGGTCACTGCGCCGAGCTGGCTGGGCGGTCGCATCTCGGTGTTCGGCTACGAGTGGCCCCACCGCCAGTTGTTCACGATCATCCTGGCGCTCGGCTCGCTCGGCGCGCTCAGCGCGTTGTTGAAGTACAGCCCCTTTGGGCGACAGATCCGCGCGACGGTGCAGAACCGTGACCTCGCGGAGTCGTTGGGCGTCTCGACGCGAAACGTCGACCGCATCACGTTCTTCCTCGGCTCGGGCATGGCCGGGGTCGGCGGGGTCGCCATCGCCCTCATCTCGGGCACGAACCCGACGCTCGGCACGTCCTACATCATCCCGGCGTTCCTCGTCGTGGTGGTCGGAGGTGTCGGGCAGCTGAAGGGCACGCTGCTCGCCGCATGGGGCGTCGGCGTGGTGACGGCCTTCCTGACCGACTGGACCAGCGGGAGCATGGCGCAGGTCATCACGTTCGCCGTCGTGGTGGTCTTCCTCACCGTGCGACCACAGGGTCTCTTCACCGTCCGGACGAGGTCGCTGGCATGACGGTCACCGCGCCCGAGTCGTCCGACGCCGTCGAGGTCGCGCACGACCCCGGACCGTCCACCGGGGCCCGGCTCACGACGTCGCTTGTGAGACTGCGTCCTTACCTCCCGTTGGTCGGCATCGCCGTCCTGGCCTACGTGCTGCTGGTGTGGGCGCCAGGGACGATGACCCCGTTCCGGCTCGGCAACCTCGGCAAGTACTGCGCCCTGGCCCTCGCCTCCATGGGCATCGGTCTCGCCTGGGGTCGCGGCGGCATGCTCGTGATGGGGCAGGGCGTGTTCTTCGGGCTCGGCGGCTATGCGATGGCCATGCACATGAAGCTCGAGGCCGCCGGACCGGGCCAGGTCCCCGACTTCATGGTGCTGTACGGCGACGGCACCATGCCGGGTTGGTGGGAACCGTTCCGCAGCGGGCCCTTCACCGTCTTCGCGATCATCGCATTGCCCGCGGTGGTGTCGTACGTGCTCGGCTACGTCATCTTGAAGCGTCGGGTGAAGGGCGCGTACCTCGCCATCCTCACGCAGGCACTGGCGGTTGCGTTCGCGACGTTGCTGATCGCGACGATCAAGCAGACCGGCGGCTTCAACGGGCTCAACACGTTCACGACGTTCTTCGGCAACAACCTCTACGACCCTGCCGTGAAGAAGAACGTGTACATGATCACCGCGGGTCTGGTGATCGTGTTCCTGCTGATCCTGTGGCAGCTCTACCGAAGCCAGTTCGGCGAGCTGCTGATCGCGACACGTGACGCCGAGGAGCGCGTCCGCTTCCTGGGCTATGACCCCGCCAACATCAAGTTGGTCGCGTTCGTTCTCGCGGCCGTGATGGCGAGCGTCGGCGGCGCCATGTTCGTGCCGATCGCCGGCATCATCTCGCCGACCAACGTCGACGCGGCGGCTTCGATCCTCTTGATCGCCGGTGTCGCCCTCGGTGGCCGCTCGTCGCTGATGGGTCCGGTGCTCGGCGCGATCGCCGTCGGCTACGGCCGGTCCACGCTCTCGGAGCGGTTCCCGACGCGATGGACCTACTTCCAGGGTGCGCTGTTCATCGTGGTCGTGCTGCTCCTCCCCGGCGGCATCGCCTCCTTGGGGTCGGCGTTCCAGTCGCTGCGGTCGAAGGTCGAGTCGATGTGGCCGCGCAAGGCCAGGAGCGCCGAGCTCGCCCCGTCCGAATCCAACGAGGCGCTCGCATGACCGCCTCGTTCCTGGGCGAGGACTACCTCGAGATCCGCGGCCTGACCGTCGACTTCGACGGCTTCAAGGCGGTCGACGGCGTCGACCTCACGTTGCTGCAAGGAAGGCTGCACTTCCTCATCGGTCCGAACGGTGCCGGGAAGACCACCCTGGTCGATGCCCTGACCGGGTTGGTGCGCGGCACCGGCGAGGCGGTCTTCCGGCGCCACGACCTCCTGGCGATGAAGTCGCACAAGATCGTCCGCCTCGGGATCGGTCGGACCTTCCAGACGGCATCGGTGTTCGAGAAGCTCAGCGTGCTGCAGAACCTGGACATCGCGGCGGGTGTGCACCGCAAGACGAGCCGGTTGATCTTCGCCCGCGGCAAGGTGCCCGAGCGCGTCGAGCAGGCGCTGGAGACCATCGGCCTGACGGCGCTCGCGCACCGGCCGGCGGGCGTGCTCGCGCACGGCCAGAAGCAATGGCTCGAGGTCGGCATGCTGCTGGTGCAGGACGCCAAGGTGATGTTCCTCGACGAGACGGTCGCGGGCATGAGCCCCGGCGAGCGCGAGGAGACCGGTGAGCTGCTGAAGCGGATCGTCGGCGACCGGACCATCGTCGTCATCGAGCACGACATGGAGTTCATGCGCCGATACGCGGACTTCGTGACGGTGATGCACTCCGGCACCGTGCTCGCGGAGGGCAAGGTCGCCGAGATCCAGGCCGACCAACAGGTGCAGAAGGTCTATCTGGGAACCGCGATGGAGGCGGCTGCACGTGGCTGAACCAATGCTCGAGATGGTCGGTGTAACTGCGGGTTACGGGCGCTCGATGGTTCTGTTCGACGTCGACCTCTCGGTCCCCAAGGGCGGCGCCGCGGCGATCATGGGCCACAACGGCGCGGGCAAGACGACGCTGCTACGGGTCGCCGTGGGCCTGATCCCGGTGAGGTCGGGGACGGTCCGGCTCGACGGCGAGGACGTCACGAGGACGCGACCCAACCGCAGGGTGCGCAACGGACTCGGCTACGTCCCTCAGGGTCAACTCTGCTTCCCGCAGATGACCACGATGGAGAACCTCCAACTCGTCTCGACCGTGAAGTCCGAGATCGACGAGGTGCTCGACACGTTTCCCGCGCTGACCGGCCTGTTGAGTCGGCGCGCGGGCCTGCTGTCCGGTGGTCAACGCCAACAGCTCGCGATCGCACGGACCTTGCTCGGCAAGCCGCGGCTGTTGATCCTCGACGAGCCGACCGAGGGCATCCAGCCCAACGTGGTCGCGGAGATCGAACAGGTCATCGTCGAGCTCACCCGACGCGGCGATCTCACCGTGCTGTTGGTGGAGCAACACGTCGGCTTCGCGCTGCGCTCGACCGACAGGTACTACGTGCTGGAGTCGGGTCGCATCACGGGGACCGGTGAGGGCGGGGAGGACTCGCTCGACGAGGTCCGTGCCGCGATGGCGGTCTGAGAGGGCGCCTCCTCGCGGAGTGAGGAGCCGAGTGGATCGCCATGCGATCCACTCCGAGCGTCAACGTGCGTGGCCCTGTCGCGGAAACGTATGGTCGCCGGTGCATGCAGACCGGGGACGTGGGGACGGGGAGCGGGCTCACACCGCGCGAGATCCACGTCCTGATGATCGCGGTGATGACGGGGATGTTCCTCGCGGCCATCGACGGCACGATCGTGATCACCGCGCTGCCGGCCATGGTCGGTGATCTCGGCAACCTGAGCCAGGCGCCGTGGGTCACCGTCGGGTTCCTCCTGACGCAGACGATCGCGACGCCGATCATCGGCAAGCTCTCCGACATCTACGGTCGCAAGCTCACCTTCCAGGTGACGATCGTCGTGTTCCTCGTGTCGTCGGTGCTGTGCGCGCTCTCGCAGAACATGACCCAGCTCGTGCTGCTGCGCGCGCTCCAGGGGATCGGCGCCGGTGGCTTGCTCTCCCTCCCGATGGCGATCGTCGGTGACATCCTCCCGCCGGCCGAGCGCGCGCGTTACCAGGGATACATCGCCGGCACGTTCGCGCTCGCGTCGCTGCTCGGGCCGCTCGCCGGTGGGTTCTTCGTCGACTACCTCAACTGGCGTTGGGTGTTCTTCGTGAACCTGCCGATCGGCGCGGTGTCGATGTACGTCGTGCAGCGCCGCCTTCACCTCACTCGCGAGCTCGTGGCGAGATCGATCGACTACGCCGGCGCGGTCGCGCTCGTGGTGGCGACGACGCCGCTCATCGTCGCGCTGCTCTACGCCGGAGAGAAGTACGGCTGGACGGCGCCGATCACAATCGCGCTGTTCACGGTCGCCGCCGTCGGCGCCATGGTGTTCGTGCTCGTCGAGCTGCGCGCCGAGGAACCCATCCTCCCGATGGGGCTGTTCTCCCACCGCGTCGTCGCCACGACGATGCTCGGCGCGTTCGTGTCGGGCATCGGGCTCTACGGCGTCACCTCGTTCGTGACGCTCTTCCTGCAGGTGGTGAACGGCGTCAGCGCGACGGCGTCCGGCCTGCTGACCCTCCCCAACATGATCGGCGTCACCACCGCCTCGATCGTCTCGGGTCGCCTCATCGCCAGGACGGGCAACTACAAGCCCTATCCCGCGCTCGGCGTGTTCATGTTGGCCATCGGCGCCTCGCTGCTCGCGACGATGGACGAACACACGAGCATCGCGGGCGTTGCGGCGCGGCTGCTCATCACCGGCCTCGGCATGGGTCAGATCGGGCCGTCCCTCACGATCATCGTGCAGAACGCCGTGCCGTACCGCGATCTCGGTGTCGCGACCGCGGGGCTCAGCTTCGTCCGTTCACTCGGCGGCTCGATCGGCATCGCGGTGATCGGCGCGTTCTACTCCACCCGGCTCAACGAGCTCATCCCCAAGTACGTCGGCGAGGACGCGACCGCCACGCTTCCCGACCCGTCCGCTTTGCGCGGCAGGCCCGAGGTGATCCGTGATCTGCCGCAGCCGGTGCAGAGCGGCGTGATCCGCGCGTTCGCGGAGGCGATCACCAGCGCGATCTGGGTCACCGTGCCGGTGCTGCTCGTTGCGTTCGTCGTGTTCTGCATGATCCCGCGCATCCCCCTGCGCAAGGGTTTCGACGACACGAGCGAGAGCCGGACCGGCGGCGTCGACGTGTCGACCGACTCCGCCTCCGAACGCGCCGTCTAGAAGGCACGACCAGCCATGTTCGGCGGCGAGGAGATCGTCGGCTACGTCGCCTCCGCGTTGGTGGTGCTCTCCCTGGCGATGCGATCCGTCGTCCGCCTGCGTCTCGTCTCGCTGGTCGGGTCCGTCGTGTTCGTCGTCTACGGGTTGCTCATCGGGTCGATTCCGATCGTGATCACGAATGGCGCGATCGCCGTCATCAACGTCTGGTATCTCCGTCAGGAGCTCGGCGGCCGTCGCGACCTCGGCGCCGTCGCCGTGCCGCTCGACTCGCCGTACATGCAGGACTTCATCGCGTTCCACCTCGACGACATCCGGCGCTTCCAACCGGGAGCGTCGATCCCCGAGGAGGACGCCTTCTGCCTCGTGCTGAACCGCGACGGCTTGCCGGCCGGAGTGCTGATCGGGCGGCGATGCGGCGAGGAGCTCGAGATCACGATGGACTACGTCCTCCAGGCGTACCGCGACTCTCGGCTGGGGCGATGGCTGTTCGGCCATGGCCGCCGGGTGTTCCGCGACGCCGGCATCCACCGGTTGACCGCCGCGCCGGGCCACGCCGCGCACCGCCGATACCTGGAGACGACAGGGTTCCAACCCGCGGGCGACCACTACGTCCTCGACCTCGACGCATGAACGGGGCAATCGAGTGCGGCAGTCTGTGGCGATGAGCGCTGGACTGCTGATCATCCACGAGAAGTGCAACAAGCCCGCGGGCGAGGGCGATTGGACGGCGTGGCACCGCGAGGTGCACGAGCCCGATCTCCTCGCGACGGGTGCGGATCACGTGACGTTCTGGCAGCTGTCTCGAAAGCCCGAACCGGGCATGCCGGGCCTGGGGTTCTCGCACGTGACGCTCGTGGAGTACCCCACCACGGTCCCGGACCTCGCCGCCGCGGTCGCCAAGTTGCGCGCCGCCGGCCGCATCCACGAGAACCACACGATCATCGACGCCGGGTCGTACGTGGCCCACGGTCAGTGGAGCGACAAGCCGGAGCCCACCGACGCGCTGCGCGGCCACATCCTTGCGCACGTGATGTGCAACGACCCGACGCGTGAGGCCGAGTGGGACGAGTGGTACGACCGCGAGCACATCCCCGACATGATGACGAGCGACGCGTTCAGCGCCGCGACCCGGTGGCGGCAAGAACCGCGACGAGCGCTCGGGGCGGACTTCGTCACGCTCTACGACGTCACGCTGCCGTCGATCGACGAAGCCGTCGCGCGCTCGGCGGCGGTGATGCCAGGCATCATCGCGGCAGGCCGCAAGCACGTCACGCACACCGGTGCGCTCACCGTCACGCTTGTTCGCGCATGACGCGTGGTGATGCCGCGAAGCGCTACGACCGGCGGTACTTCGACCGTTGGTACCGCGGGGCGGGCATCGGGCAACCTGCCGAGGTCGCGCGCGTGGCGCGTTACGTGCTCGCGACCGCGGAGCACCTGCTCGAACGGCCGGTTCGATCGCTGCTCGACGTCGGCTGCGGCGAGGGCGCGTGGCGCGCTCCCCTGCTGGCCGTGCGGCCATCGTTGCGCTACGTCGGCGTCGACCCGAGCGAGTACGCCGTCGAGCGCTACGGGGCGCGACGCGATATCCGCCTGGGTGGCATCGCCGATCTCGACGTGATCGGACTGCGCGGCCCGTTCGACGTCGTCGTGTGCGCCGACGTGCTGCCGTACGTGCCGGATGCACAGATCCGCGCCGGCCTCGCGTTCATCGCGGACAACCTGCGCGGCGTCGCGTACCTGCACGCGATGACGGCCGCCGACTCGTTCGTCGGCGACCGTCAGGGTTTCATCGCTCGTTCTCCGGACCGCTACCAGCGGCTGTTCGCCGCTGCGGGGCTGCAGAGGGTAGGGCCGCACCTCTATGCGGGTGCGGCCCACCTCCCTGCACTGGCGGCGCTCGAAGGCCCGCTCGCCTCGGCGGCACGCCGTCAGGACGCCACCCCGTCTCGCCGTCAGGACGCCACCCCGTCTCGCCGTCAGGACGCCACCCCGTCTCGCCGTCAGGACGCCACCCCGTCCCGCCGTCAGGCTTCTGAGGGCCTCAGGCCGTCAGGTCGCTGATCGCCTGCACGATCGTCGCGGCCGACACGGCGAAGCCGATGTTCTGGCTGTCGCCGGCAACCGCGGTGTTCATGCCGATGACGTTGCCTTCCATGTCGACGAGCGGCCCGCCGGAGTTGCCGGGGTTGATCGCCGCGTCGGTCTGGATGAGGTGCTCCATCGAGTCGCTCTCGCTCGTGGAGATGCTGCGGTCGATCGCCGACACGATGCCGACGGTGACCGTCGGCTCCTCACCCAGGGCGAGGGCGTTGCCGATGGCGATCACCGTCTCGCCGACCTGAGGAGCATCAGTGGCGAAGTTCACCGTCGGGAGGTTCGACACGTTGTCGTCGATCTGCAGAACCGCGATGTCGAGCGACGAATCCGCCCCGACGACCGACGCCTGATGGGTGGTGCCGTCCGCGAGCGTCACCTGCACGGTGTCCGCGCCTTCGACGACGTGCGCGTTGGTCACGATCAGCCCGTCCGAGCGGACGATCATGCCGGTGCCCGCGGCCTGCGTGCGTACCGTGCGGCCGAACGGACCCGCCTGCGCGGTGCCCTGCGTCTCGATCGTGCCGCCCGAAGGCTCGACCTTGTCGAGCACCGGCTTCACGACGTTGTCACCGCTGGTGCCGCTGTTCGCGACCGGCGCGGCGGGTGCCGTCGCGGCCGGTGCAGCGGAGTTGTCGTCGGACACGGCGGCACCCGCGAGCGCGCCACCTGCCCCACCGACCGCCAACGCCATCAACGCGATGCCCGCGATGACCGCGCGCGGCCGTCGACGCGCACCGCTCCCGGGCGGAGGGTTGGAGGGAGCGGGCATCGACGGCCGCGCGTTCCCTCCACCCACGGGCGGTGGTGGAGGGAGACTGGACGCCAGCGGCTGTGGCGAGGTCGACGGGCTCGTCGGCGCGGCGGCGGTGGGGTCGGCGTGCGGCGGTGCCGGTGGGTACTGGACCGGTGAGCGGGGATCGTTCTGCATGGCTGCAGTGGACACCCGGAGGTTGAAAGGCCTCCGAAGGATTGGCTGTGGAATCCCTGAGAACGCGGAGCACTTGACCGCGACCAGACCGGTCGCTCCAGCGTCAGTCGTCGTCGGACGCCGAGCCGAAGGCGGCGTACGGTGACGCGGTGACTTCACGCACGGCGGGCACGTCGCGCACGCCTGGAGGCACTCGGTCAGCCGGCCGGGGCGCAGCATCGACGACGGGCCGGCCTCGTAGCGAGCGTGCACGTGACGCGATCCTGCGAGCCACGTTGAAGCTGCTGGAGCGGCAAGGGATCGACGACCTGACGATCGAGGGCATCGCCGCCGAGGCCGGGGTGGGCAAGGCGACGATCTACCGGTGGTGGCCATCGCGAGTCGCGGTCGTGCTCGAGGCGATCGAGCAGTTGCCGGACCTCGATGCTCCCGATCTCGGGAGCTTCGCCGCAGATCTGCGGGCGCTCTTGCGCGACTTCGCCGATCTGCTGGTGTCGACGCCACTGGGCGGGGTGCTCGCCCACCTCGGCGCCGACGTCGCCAATCGAGAACCCGAGGTCGACGCGTACCTGGCGCGACGGATGGCCGGACCACTCGTCGTCGTGGAGCGAGCGATCGCTCGCGGCGAGCTGCCCCGCGACACCGATGCCCGGTCGGTGGTGTACATCGCCATGGGTCCGGTGCTGAACCGCTGCTTCTACGGCTCGCGACCCGATGACGAGTTCTTGGACCTCGTCGTGGCCACGCTCACCATCGGGTTGCCGGTGGCTTTGGGCCGCACGAGCGCCTCGCGGGGCGCGTCGGCGCGGCACGCCTCGCGTTGAGCGGCGCGACGAGCGCGCCGGTGTCGCTTCGGCGCGATCGCGCTCGCATCGGGGACGTCGCGTCTGGCTCCTTCGGATCGAAGGTCCCGCCGCGGTCCGCCGTCAGTTCGAGGTGCCTTCCATCACCTCGACGACGTTGCCGTCCGGGTCGTGCACGAGCATCGTGCGCACCCCCGGACGCAGCTCGATCGGGCCCAACGCCACGGTCCCGCCGTTGGCTCGGCAACGCGCCGCGATCGCGTCGAGCTCGCGCACCCAGAGGGTGAAGTACCGCAGGCCCGCGGTGTCCCAAAAGCTGTCTCCTGGCGACGCGGCCGGCGCAGGGGCCTCGGCCGGAACCATCACCTTGAGCAACGCCTCGCCGTGGCCGAGCCGGTGGACCGTGCCGGTCGGCAGCGCACGAGGTTCGAGCACCTCGAGTTCGAACACCTCGCGGTAGAACGTGACCAGCTTCTCGTCGGCGGACACCAGCCCGACCTCGGTTCGCAGCACGGTCATCTTCGCCCCCCGTCGCCTCGCGCCCCGGCGCGATCGTCACATAACGATACGCTGCGTTCAGTTGTCGACGGGCTGGGGGTCCACATGACGCAGACCGCAGCATCGGCGCTGCCCGCGCCGCCGCTGTTCGACGAGCATGCCGCCGAGCGCAGGCATCGTCAGGGGGGCGACGGTCGGGGCCGGACATGAACCTCCTCGGGATCGGCTACCTCGGCCTCGATGTGCCCGACGTCCGCGCGTGGAGTGACTTCGCCGGCTCGGTCGTCGGCCTCTCACCGGTATCGTCCGCGCCCGACGACGGCGCCTACTTCAGCGCCGACGATCGCCACTGGCGGCTCGCGCTGCACGCCGGCGAGCGACCCGGCGTCGCCTACGTCGGCTTCGAGGTGCACGACGAAGCGGCCTTCGACGCCGCGGTTGCGCACCTGGAGGCGGAGGGAGCAGCGCCCAAGCGCGCCGGCGACGACGAGCTCGCGGTGCGAGGGGTGCGCGACATGGTCCACGTGCGGGATCCCGCCGGCATGCGCGTCGAGGTTTTCTGGGGCCCGTTCGTCACCGGCGGATTCTGCTCGCCGGTCGGCGTGCCCCGTTTCGTCACCGAGCACGGGTTCGGGCACTACGTGCCGCTCGTCAGCGATCTCCCCGCGGCAATGGACTTCTACCAGCGAATACTCGGCATGCGCCTCACCGACTACACCGACATCGGCCCGGGCATGTCGGTGCAGTTCCTGCGTTGTACGCCGCGACATCACTCCGTCGCGTTGACCGCGGTAGGGCCCATCGACGGGCTGCATCATGTGGCCTTCGAGGTTCCCGACATCGACCAAGTGGGCTTCGCGCTCGAGCGGGCGACGCGCGCCGGTGTGACGATCACCGCGTCCCTCGGCCGGCACAAGAACGACCGGATGCTGTCGTTCTACATGCGCAGCCCGGCGGGCTTCGACGTCGAGATCGGCTGCGGCGCCCGCCTGGTCGATGACGCGACCTGGGTGGCGAACCGGTTCGGCGAGGGCGATCTGTGGGGTCACCACGGGTTGACGGCCGACGCGATGGCGCACGTGGTGGACGGACCGACGCGATGAGCAACACCGCCCCGCGGGTGCTGCGCCACCTCGGCGACTGACGCAACAGGCATTCGAAAAGGGGCAGATGCGATGGCAGTCGACTACGACCCGTTCTCGAGCGAGGCGATGGTCGATCCAAGACCGCTGTACAAGCAGATGCGCGCAGAGGGACCCGTGCAGCGGGTGGAGCGGTACAACGCGTGGGCGCTCAGCGGGTTCGACGCGGTGTGGCAGGTGTGCAAAGACACCACCAACTTCACGTGCACGCACGGGATGCCCCCCGGGTCGGCCCTGCTCGGCGAACCGGTGGGCATCAGCTTCGCCGCGCTCGACCCTCCCGAGCACCGGCTGCGCCGACGCATCCTCGCGCCCGCGTACACCCGCGAGGCGGCCGAGCGAGACGAACCCGTCATCCGCGAACTGGCACGCGAGGTGCTCGGCCCGCTGGTCGCGAACGGCCGGGGCGAGATGGACGTGTACGGCGACTACGCCAGCCGCGTCGCGGCACGCGTGGCCGGTCAGAAAGCCGGTGTGCCTGCGGAGGACGCGGAGCGGATCCGCAACCGCTGCGCCGACGCGTTCACCCGCGAACCGGGCCAGCGCGGCACCTCGGCCGAGAACGCGAAGGCATTGATGGAGAGCCACCGTTACCTCCAAGAGCTCGTTGCCGCCGCCCGGAACGACTCCGACCTCGCTCGCGGTGACCTCGGCGCATTGCTCGACGGCAGCGTCGAGGGCCGGCCACTCACCGACGAAGAGATCGTGGGCGACCTCTTCACGGTGCTCATCACCGGATCGGAGACCACCGAGACGACCGTCGCGGCAACGATCTACTACCTCGCCCAGCATCCCGAGCAACTCGCCGCGGTTCGGGCCGACCACTCGCTCCTCCCCGGTGCCTTCGTCGAGACGGTGCGCTTCGACCACCCCACCGACCTGCTGTGCCGCGAGACGCTCAACGAGGTCGACGTCGCCGGCACGACGCTGCGTCCCGGCCAACCGACGATCCTGCTCTGGGGCTCGGTCGGCCTCGACGAGAACGAGTACCCCGAGGCGGAACGCTTCGACATCCACCGCCGCCCCGCGCGCTCGCTCATCTTCGGTCATGGGCAACACAAGTGCATCGGGGAGCACCTCGCGGTGGTCATGGGCACCGTGATGCTCGAGGAGTTCTTCTCCGCCGTCGCCAGCTACGACGTGGACTTCGCCCGGTGCCGGCGCAAGCACGTCGAGTTCGTGAAGGGATTCAACTCGGTGCCGGTGCGCTTCATCACCCACGCCGCTGCCGCGGCTGCCGCTCCGGGCGGGGAAACGCTCTGAGGTTCACGCGCGTCGATGACCGCGTCGTCGCACTACCGCATCGCCGACAGCAGCACGTCAACGCGGGTTGATCACACCGAGCCGACGGGTCTCCAGCGATCCGGCCCACCGGCCTGAGGAATCGCGGTATGCGCGGGCTTCGCACGGGAGCAGTCACGCCCGATCCTGCTTTACTCACCAGAAGCGGTATGTAACAGTGTTCCAACGACACCGTCGGGGTCGAGGTGGGGGGTCACCATGACGACGATCGGATCCGCGGCGGCAGGGTGGACGCGATGAGCGAGCGCTACCTCATCATCTCGTCGGACTGCCACGCCGGGCTCAAGTGCGAGGAGTACCGGCCGTACCTCGCGGCCAAGCACCACTCGCAGTTCGACGAGTTCCTCGCGGAGCGTGAAGCGCGGCGCGACGAGCAGCTCAAGATGAACTACGACTACATCACCAACTGGGAGACGGAGCACGAGGAAGGGCTCCGCGGGGCATACGACCCCGACCAGCGCGACAAGGAGCTCGACGCCGACGGCGTTGCGGCCGAGGTGATGTTCGCGGACTCCGATGCGATCACCGGCATGGAGTCACCACCGTTCGGCGCCGGTCTCTCCGCGGGCGAGATCCTCGATCCCGACCTCGCGTTCGCGGGCGCGCACGCGCACAACCTCTTCCTCCAGGATCTGTGCGGTCGCAACCCGCAACGGCGCGGCGGCGTCGCGCTCGTGCCCATCTGCCACGACATCGATCGCGCGGTGGACGAGATCGAGTGGGTCGCGCAGCAGCCCGGCATCCGCGGGATCATGATCCCGACGATGTGGCACCACCGCGCGCCGTACAACGACCCCGTCTACGACAAGGTCTGGGCGGCGTGCGCCGCAGCGGGTCTGCCCGTCCACTGCCACTCGGGTGAGGCACCGCGTGACGAGTACGGCGACAACATCGGCATCTACCTCGCCGAGGTCGTCTGGTGGACGCACCGGCCGATCGCGCACCTCCTGTTCTCGGGCGTGTTCGAGCGCTTCCGCGAGTTGAAGTTCGTCGTCACCGAGGGCGCGTCGTATTGGGCCGCCGACATGATGTGGAAGTGGGACCAGTACTTCGGCGGCGGTCACACCACCAAGAAGATGGCCGCGCTGATGCGGGGCAAGATCTCGAAGCTGCCGTCCGACTACTTCGGCACGAACATCTTCATCGGCGCTTCGACCATGTCGAAGGAGGAGATCCGCCGCCGCCACGTCATCGGGTGTGACGTCGCGATGTGGGGAACCGACTACCCCCACCCCGAAGGCACCTGGCCGAACACCGTCGCCAAGCTGAAGTCCGACTTCCACGACGTGCCGGTCGAGGACGCCCGTCTCCTACTCGGGGGAACCGCGGCACGCGTGTACGGTTTCGATGTGCAGGCACTCCGCCCGATCGCCGATCGCATCGGCCCCACGCCCGAAGACCTCGGCCAGGACCCGACCCTCACCACCGACCCCGACGACGTCCGCCGGGCCCGCTGGTGGAAGGCCGAGTACGGGGTCGTGGCGCCGGCAACGGTGTGAGCGCCGCGTCTGACGCCGGCGCTCGCGGCCGGTCCGCTCGGGGGCGCGGACCGGCCACCGTCTCCCCCCAACGCGCGATGTCGCCCGAGCGCATCGTCGAGGTCGCTCGGCGCATGGTCGAGACCGGCGGTGTCGAGTCGCTGAGCATGCGCAAGCTCGCCGCCGAGCTGGGTGTCGCACCGACCGCCATCTACTGGCACGTCGGCGGCCGCGACGAGCTGCTCCACGCGGTGATGGATCAACTGCTCGCGGAGGCTCCTGCCATCCGGGCCCGCGGCGACTCGCCGTCGCAGCGCGTCGCGAGCGTCGCGCGGGCGGTGCGCCGCCACGTCCGCAACTCCCCGACGCTGCACCAGCTCGCGCAGCACCTGGACCGCATCCCCGACGCCTCCTTCCCCGGTCAGCTCGCGCTCACGCGCGAGATCACCGCGGCCGGTCTGCACGGCGAGGACGCCGCGCACGCGACCCGCGCCATCCTCTATCTGGTCGGTGGTTTCCAGCTCCTCGAGGGCAACCTGAACCGGCGCCCCGCCGGCGCGCGGACGACGCAAGAGCTCTGGCGGGCGGTCGACGACGAGCACATCGATCCCGCCCTGCGGGCGGCGATGGCCGAGGCACCCGACCCCGACGCGCTGTTCGACTACGCGCTGGACGCGCTGTTGCGCTCGATCTTGCCCTGACTCTCCGAGAGGCGGCGCGCCAGGTACGAACGCTCCGCCCTCGTGCCCGCACCCGCCAGCGCGGCCTCGTACTCGAGCGCGGCCTCCTCGTGCCGGTCGAGCCGACGCAGCAGATCTGCACGCGTCGCGCAGTGGAGGTAGGTCCGAGCCACGCGTGGATCCTCGATGGCGTCGACGATCGCCAGGCCGGCATCTGCGCCCTCGGCCATCGCGACCGCGACCGCGCGGTTGAGCTCGACGACCGGTGACGGCTGCAACCGGCCGAGCTCGACGTAGAGGGCCGCGATCTGGGTCCAGTCCGTTGCATTCATCGAAGGCGCCTGCGCGTGCAGCGCGGCGATCGCGGCCTGCAGCTGATACGGACCCGGCCGGCCTCTTCGCAGCGCGCCCGGTAGCAGCGCGAGCGCTTCGTCGATCTCGGCGCGATCCCAGGCCTCGCGGTCCTGGTCCTCGAGCAGCACGAGCTCTCCGTCCACGTCGTAGCGCGTGATGCGCCGGCTGTCGTGCAGCAGCGTCAACGCCAGTAGACCTACCGCCTCGGGCTCGTCGGGCATCAAAGTCGCGACGAGACGTGCCAGGCGGATGGCCTCCACGCTGAGCTCCGGGCGCAACGTGGACTCGCCGGCCGTCGCGACATAGCCCTCGGTGAACAGCAGGTAGATGCACGCCAGGACGTAAGGCGCGCGTTCGGGCAACAGGTGATCGGCAGGCAGGCGGAAGTCGATCTTTGCGTCGCGCACCTTGCGCTTGGCCCGCACGATGCGCTGCGCGATCGCCGACGGGCTCTGAAGGAGCAGTCGCGCGATCTCGGGGGTGGTCAAGCCGCACACGAGCTTCAGCGCGAGGGTCACCTGGGCCTCAGGCGCGAGGGCCGGGTGGCAGCAGGTGAACAGCAGCCGGAGCTGATCGTCCGGCAAGCGGTGCACCTCGAACGTCTCGTCGTCGGTCCGCATCCGAAGCGCTTCGGTCTCACGCCCCTCGCGCCGCGACTCACGACGGAGTTGGTCGAGCGCGCGATTGCGCGCCGTCGTCGTGATCCACGCGGCCGGCCGATCCGGGATGCCCCGGACCGGCCAGGTGCGCACCGCGATCGCGAACGCCTCCTGCAGGGCATCCGCGGCGAGCCACACGTCGCCCGTCACGCGCGCGAGCGCAGCGACGACCGCACCGCCTTCCTCACGGAAGACGCGCTCGACGACTTCGTGGATGTCGTCCGTCAAACGAGATCCATCACGCGCCACATCTCGATCGCACCGCGGGCACCGATGGGGATCTGCGCCGCGATGTCGGCCACGGCGTCACGGCTCGGCCCGCGCAAGATGTAGAACCCGCCCAGGATCTCCGACGTCTCGGCGAACGGACCGTCGGTCACGAGCACCTCGTCGCCGCGCACACGCACGGTGGTGGCGGTCGACGTCGGGTGGAGCGCAAGGCCGCCCACCACCGCGTCGCCCGCGGCCGCGGCGAACTTGCCGTGCTCCTCGCCGCCGCGGTCCCACTCCGCCGTGCCCGGAACACCGTGGGACAGCGGGTCGTCGATGATCAGCGCGAGGTAGCGCGAGCCGGGCTCGGACGGCGTCGTGTAGTTGTCGCCCATCCACACGGCGATCGGGCGCAGCTCGATGCTGCCCTGCTTGACCACCGGGATGTCGGTCACCATCGCGATCGCGGCATCGAGATCGGCCGCCTCGAGGACGTAGAAGCCGCCGGCGACCTCCGCGGTCTCGAGGAACGGCCCGTCGCTCACGAGCGTCGCCCCACCGTCGGCCGTTCGCACCGTCACGGCCTGGTCCGACGCGTGCAGCGCCTCGCCAGCGACGATCGCCGCGTGGTGCTTCTCGCCGAACTGCATGTAGCCGACCATGTCCTGGTCCCATTCGGGCGTCCCAGGCGTCGACATCTCACTTTCCTTGCCGTAGAGCATCGCCAGGTACTGCATCGCTGACTCCTCTCGCCGGGCGCCTACCGCCCGTCATGGTGCCGACGAACGAGGGGAACCCGAATCGACAGCGGCGGGAGGATTCTCGCCGATCGGCGTGCGCCGGACGCTGCGGACGTCCGGCCGGAGCCCCGACGACCTGCGCTCCGGCCGTATCAACTGGCGGACCGAGCTCGACAAGACCGGTCGCCTGCGACCGGTGCTGGACTGAGGGTGAGTGCCGCAGCTGACGGGGTAACTGGCACCCATGCAGCTGCAGCACCGCATCCTTCCCGCCCAGCGCGTCGCGTCCCTCGACCAGTACTTCGCCGCGAACGGCTTCGAGGCGCTCGAGACCGCACGCGAGCTCAAGCCGTCCGAGGCCATCGAGGTGCTCGAGGCCTCGGGTCTGCGAGGGCGCGGCGGCGCCGGGTTCCCGACCGGCCGCAAGTGGCGCACCGTGGCCGACAACCACCCGGACGAGATCGCCACGACCGTCGTCGTGAACGGCGCCGAGGGCGAACCCGGCACCTTCAAGGACCGCACGATCCTCGGCCGAACCCCCTACTCGGTCATCGAAGGCGCGCTCATCGCAGCGCATGCCGTGCGCGCCTCACGCGTCGTGTTCGCGGTGAAGCCGGATCGTGAGGCGCAGACCGCCCGGCTGCGCACGGCGATCGCCGAGATCATCGCCGCCGGTCTCCCCGAAGGCGTCGAGCTCGACCTCTTCGAGGGACCGCACCACTACCTCTACGGCGAGGAGACCGCGCTGTTGGAGTCGCTCGGTGGTGCGCCGCCGTTCCCGCGCATCGCGCCGCCGTACCGCCGCGGCGTCGGCGACCTCGACGAGCCAGAGCACTACTTCGAAGCGAGCAGCCCGGGCGCCACCGCAGAGCTGGCCGGCCCGGAGCACACCGACGCCGCGCCCGCGCTGGTCGACAACGTCGAGACGATCGCGAACGTGCCGGGCATCTTCCTCAACGGCGTCGACTGGTACCGCGAACTCGGCACGACGGCGTCGCCGGGCACCATCGTGTGCACCGTCACGGGGTCGGTCGACCACGCAGGTGTCGGCGAGGTCGCGATGGGCACGTCCCTCCTCGATGTCATCACCGGCATCGGGGGCGGACCCCGTCGCGGGCGGCGGATCAAAGCGGTGCTGTCGGGGGTGTCCAACGCCTTGATCGTGGAGCGCGACCTCGGCACGCCCCTGACGTACGAAACGATGGCGGCCATCGGCAGCGGCCTCGGCTCCTGCGGGTTCATCGTGTTCGACGATCGCGACGACATGCCGGCGGCCATCGCCGGGGTCTCACGCTTCCTCGCCGTGGAGTCGTGCGGGCAGTGCACGCCGTGCAAGCAAGACGGTCTCAAGATCTCGCGATTGCTCGATGGCGTCTCTCGCTCGCAGTCGTCGCCGCGCGAGCTCTCGCAGATCCGGTCGTGCCTCTCGACCGTCGCGGACGGGGCGCGGTGCTTCCTCGCGACGCAGCAACAGGTCGTCGTGACCAGCATGCTCGATCGCTTCGCCGGCGAGGTGGCCGCGCATGTCGAGGGCAGCACGCCGGGCGTCGAGCCGATGCTGACCGCGGAGCTGCTCGGGATCACCGACGGTGAGGCCATCTACGACGAGCGCCACGCGCAGAAGCAGCCGGACTGGTCCTACGACGAGCTGGACTCAGGACAGTCCCCCGTCGACCGCCGTCACGAGCTCACCGAGTAGCCATCGGCCACAATGGGCGCCTCGCGACCAGGAGGCCGACGTGGCCCAAGACATCCCCCGCCCCGACGTGCTCGAGGCGCTCCCCATGCCGGCCGAGATCCGCGACGACATGCAAGAGCTCGTCCGCACCGCCGGCGCGATGGTGTGGAACCGCCCCGGCATCCCGGCCGCACAACGCAGCATGGTCACGATCGCCATGTTGACTGCGCTCGCACGGTGGGACGAGCTGCGGTTCCACATCGCGTTCGGCCTGGACAACGGCCTGTCGCGCGACGAGATCTGCGAGGTGCTCATGCATGCCGCGGTCTACGCCGGCTTCCCGGCGTCGGTCAGCGGCATGCGGATCGCCAGCGAGGTGTTCGCCACGCGCGAGTGAACGAGCTGCGTGCCCCATTCCCCGCCGCACGGATGGATCATCGAGGCGCACCACGACGATCCGGTCGAAGCGGCTCCCGGTGGTCAATCCTGTGGTCCGCGCCGACGGATCCGGCGACATCGTCTTCGGCACGATGTCCTTCTTCGAGTGGTTTCGCTCGGTCACGCGGCCTCGCCTGTTCAGCAACCGGCGCAGTCCGGTGGGCTTCTACGACCTTCCGGACGCGCGAACGCCGCTCTCCGTCCTGCAGGCCTTCCGCACCGACCACACCGCAACGCACGCGCGTCCCTTACGGTGCCCGTACCCTGCCTGCCGTGTACGACCAGGGATCGACCGCGTGGGACCTCGAAGGTCAGCTCGGCCCCGGTGAGCACCTCGTCTGGGCCGGGCGGCCGGACCCGAAGCGGCGGTTCACACGCGGCGACCTCTTCCTCGTGCCGTTCAGCGTCCTCTGGGCCGGCTTCGCGGTCTTCTGGGAGCTCTCAGCGCTCACCACCGGTACGCCGTTCTTCGCCGTTTGGGGAATCCCCTTCGTCGCGATGGGCGCGTACATCACGGTCGGCCGCTTCGTCCTGAAGGCGTCACGCAAGCGCCGCACCACGTACGCGATCACCAACCAGCGCGTCATCGTCGCCGTGGCCGGGTCGTCGCGCCGATCCACCTCCATCTCGCTCGACCGGCTCCCCGCGATCAGCGAGAACATCCGGCGCGATGGCTCCGGCGACATCGTCTTCGGCACCTCGGCGTTCGGCGCGGGCTTGTACGCGAACTCGGGCCTCGAGGCGTTCGCCAACCAGCGGAACGCGCTGCCGGTCGCGTTCTACGACCTTCCCGACGCGCGGACGCCGTTGTCGGTGCTGCAGTCGCGACCGACGGGCTACGACCGCTGGTGATCGCGGCTCACCACGAACGGACGATGGCGTCGAGGTCGAAGGCGTTGCAGGTCGAGCCCTCGGGGAACGCATCGAGCGGCACCTCGACGTCCGTGACCACGGGACCGATGCGGTCGGCGATCGGACGCAGCAGATCGAGGTCGAACCCGTAGACCTCCGCGGCGGTCGTGCCGAGCATCTGGTGCACCTCGGGTTGCGGTACGTCGTGGAACGTGAAGCGCAGCGCTTCGGTGGTGTGCGGGTACGACCCTTCGTCGTGCGGGTAGTCGCTGCCCCACATGATGCGATCGACGCCAATCTCGTAGCGCTTGGTGCACTCGATCGGCCGCAGGAAGCTGGCCCCGACCCACACGTTGCGGTGGAAGTACTCGGTCGGTGTGAGCGACAGCTTCGCCGCGGCCTCGCCGCCGAAGCGGTGCTCGGGGGCGTCGGAGAGATTCATCCGAGCGAGGAACCAGTCGAGGCTGGCGAGTCCACCCGGGATCCACCCCGTGCCCTGCTCGGTCATCGCGAGCTTCAACGTCGGGTGGCGTTCGAACACGCCGGCGAAGATGAGGTGCCACAGCGCGCGGTGGGAGAAGATCGGGATCTCGATCAGCATCACCGCACGCGATGCCGCGTCCATGCCGAACTCGGGGATGCCGCCCCCGCCGTGGTGGTTGAGCGGCATGTCCAGCTCCGCGCACGTGCGCCAGATGGGCTCGTAGACGTCGGACCACAGCGGCGCCAGCGCGGAACCGGGCGGCACGCCGGGCAGGAGCACCCCGCCGAAGAGCCCGTTGTCCTTCGCCCAGCGGATCTCCTCGACGGCCGCATCGACGTCGTTGAGGAAGATCTGCGCGATGCCGGCACGTCGGCCGGGGGCCTGCGCGCAGAAGTCCGCGAGCCACCGGTTGTGCGCTTGCACGCCCGCCCAACGGCGCTCGTACTGCGCGGCGTTCGGCTGCGGTGCCAAGAGGTTCCCGGACGGGAAGAACGGCGGGATCGTGTTGGGGAACAGCACCTCGGCGACGACGCCATCCGCATCGAGCTCCGCGAGCCGTCGATCGCTGTCGTGGTTGCGGTACGCGAACGGGCCTTGCAGATCACCCCACGGGTTGACGAACGAATCCGCCCACGCGTCGAACTCGTCGTGCCAGCGCGACGCGAGGTACGGGCGATAGCCGAGCAGGTCGGCGCCTGCGTGGCCGTCGGCGGAGATCACCAGGTAGCGGTCCACGGCACTCCCCCCGAGTGTTCGCCCGTCGATTCCTGTTACAGCGTTCCAGAGCGGCCCAGGTCTGTAAAGCGCGCCGTGTGGCGGTACGGTTCGCTCGATGGAGATCCGTCAGATGCTCGAAGAGCTGGCCGAGCGGCTGCACCTGCACACCGGTCCCGGTGAGGAGCGCGCGAAGGAGCTCCACGGAGACGTGCAGAAGGCGATCGAAGAGGACGACCACGAAGGCCTCGGCGAGAAGCTCACCGAGAGCGCCGTCGAGTTCGAGAACGACCACCCCGACCTGGCGGACTTCATCCGTCGCCTCTCCGACACGTTGGGCGCGGCAGGCATCTGACCTGCGATCCACCACGCGAGGGAACCGTCGTTCCCGTCGCATCGTCCCAAGAGGGACGGACCACGGAGGGAGCGCCGATGCCGAAGCGAACCATCCAACGCGTTGCCGCGTCCGCGGCCTTGGCCCTGCTGGCGCTGTTCATGGCGGCGTGCGGTGACGACGACGCCGCCGAGTCGGCGTCCACCACATCGACGAGCGTCGCGGCCACGAGCACGACCACCGTCGACGGCGACGCCTTGTCCGAGGCCGCCGCGCTCGACGTCGTGCGCGCCTTCGCCGAGGACCACGTCGGGATGGTCGATCCCACCGTCGGCTCGTTCGAGTCCGACGACAGCGATCCGCCGCGAGCGACCGTCGAGGTGCGCACGAAGCGGGAGGGCGGTGCCGAGGATCCGTCGCTGACGCCGACGGTCGTCCGGCTCGTCGGCGCCTTGGACGGCTGGCAGATCGTGTCGGCGACGAGCGACTTCCTCACGGTCGAGAGCCCACCGGCGGGCACGCGACTGAGCGCCGGCTTCGTCACGCCGTCCGGTCGGGCGACGGCGTTCGAAGGCACGGTCATCGTCCAGGCGCTGCTCGGCAACGACGTGCTCGGCGAACAGGTGACCACCGCCGAAGGCATCGAGGACGCTCCCTGGAGCGCCCGCCTCGAGACCGGCATCGAGGCCGAGGGCGACGGCTACATCCTCGCGTTCACCACCGCCGGCACCGAGCAGGGCGCCCCGGTGTTCGCGCTCGTCCCCGTGGTGTTCGGCAGCGACGGCTCGGGCGGCGCGATCCCGACCGAGCCCCAGGCGTACGCGCAGGCCGCGTTCGATGCGTGGACCGCAGGCGACGACGCGGCGCTCGCACAACTTGTCGTGGCCGAAGCGGCAGACACGCTCGGCGACTTCGATCCCGCCGGTCATGAGTGGGCTCCACCGGAGTGCGAGGGCGCGGCGGGAAGCACCTACTGCACGTGGGGCACCGACGTCGCAACGGTGGTGCTCCGCGTCGGCAACGAAGCTGCGTCCACGGGGCAGGAGCACGCGGTGACCGAGGCAACCGTCACGGTCGAGTGAGCCGTCAACTCAGGTAGACCTCGTCGACTGCGACGATCTTGCCGTCCTCCGCCGTGAGCAGGAAGATGTCGCGGCTCTCCTGGAGGCGCCGTTGCGCATCGGCGAGGTCGTCGGTGCGACGGAAGTTGCAGCAGTCCTTGTAGTCGACGACGCTCACCCGCGCGTCGTCGCTGACGGTCATCGACCGCGTGCGTTGGTCGGTGTTGACGATGCAGTAGTCGAAGTCGACGCACTCGGCGTTCGGATCGAGCCGCCCGTCGGCGATCGCTTGCTCGAAGTCGGGTCGGTAGAACCACTGCACGAGGTCGAACACGATCGTGCGGTCGGGCACGTCCACCTCGACGAGGAACACCACGTGCGTCCCGTCGAGCAACGAGTCCGCCGGCTGCGACACGTTCGGAGTGGTCTGCGGCAACGGCGGCGTGAACACCGTGGTGGTGGTCGCCGCGTCATCGTCGCCGTCGTCGGCCGTCGTCGTGGTGCCGCCCGGCGCCACCGTGGTGCTCGCCGTCGTCGCCGTCGTCACGCCTGGCAGCACACTGCTGCCGTCGTCTCCACATCCGCCGAGCGTGACCACGGCGAGCAGGGCCAGGGCACCCAGGAACGGCGCAGGGGATCGCATCGACGCATCGTGTCAGACTCATGGTCGGGAACCGTGCAACCGGGGGGATCACCATGCGCACGCTCGACTTCGACATCGTCGACGCGGACAACCACTTCTACGAGCCCGACGACTGCTGCACGCGGCACCTCGAGTCTCGCTACCGCGACCGCGCCGTGCACCTTCGGCGCGGTCCGAACGGTCAGGGACGCTGGTACTTCGGTGACCGGCCCTTGCGCTTCCATCCGCTCGCCCGTGACCGCGTGATGCGGCCGGGTGACTACCGGGTGATGATGTCGGGCGGCCCCAAAGGCGAGTGGCAGCAGATCGATTCCGATCAGCCCGAGTTCCGCGGGCGCGAGACCCGCCTCGCGGTGATGGACGCGCAGGGCCTGCAGGCCGCGATCATCGTCCCGAGCTTCGGCGTCGCGTTCGACGCGGACATCGAAGACGACATCGACGCCACCTATGCCAACGTGCGGGCCTTCAACCGCTTCATCGAGGACGACTGGGGCTACGCGCACGGGGAACGCATCTTCGCCCCGCCGTACGTGCCGATGCTCGATCCTGACCTCGCGGTCACCGAGCTCGAGCGCGTGCTCGCGCTCGGGGCGCGCGCCATCGTGATGCGAGCCGGTCCGGCGCGCTTCGGCGTGTCGCCGGCCGATGTCTCCTACGACCCCGTGTGGGCGCGCATCCAGGAGGCCGACGTGCCGGTGATCTACCACATCGGCATCACGTCCTACTTCTCGATGCTCGGGCCGATGTGGGGCGAGGATCCCGCACGCGCGAACGAGGAGGACATGTCGCCCTTCCAGTCCTTCCTGTGCTTCGGCGCCCGGCCGATCGCCGACACGATGGCGAACATCATCATGCGTGGGCTGTTCGATCGCTTCCCGCGGCTCAAGGTCGTCTCGCTCGAACACGGCGTCGGCTGGGTGAAGGACATCCTCAAGACCGATCGCCAGTTCCGCGTCAACGTGAGCACGCTCGGCGGCGAGAAGGTCGGCCGCAACCTCGAGCGGATCCCGAGCCAAGTGCTGCGCGAGAACGTCTTCGTCGCGCCGTTCCACGAGGAGGACTTCCGCGAGATCGTCGACCACGTCGGCGCCACCCAGGTGCTCTACGGCAGCGACTGGCCGCACCCCGAAGGCGTCGCCCAACCGCTCGACATGATGTCCGACCTCGCCGAGCTGACCGACGCCGAAGTGCGCCTCGTCGCCCACGACAACACCGCGAACCTGCTGAAGATCAGCGCATAGCGCGCGCCACCGGCGACGCTTCTGGCAAGCGAAAGGCGCCCTCCCGGGCGGCCTTCGCTTGCCAGAACGAATGAGTGGACGGCGCGGCCGCGTCAGCGGCCGAGTTGCTTGCGGAGGTCGGCGAAGCGGGAGCCGACCTCGGCGCGGTCGGCGGGCGAGTGGCCGTCCGCGGCAGCCGCAGAGTCGTCGCGGAGGTCGATCACCGGCGGGCGGACGGGCGCGGGGCGGCGAGTCGACGGCGGCGGCGCGGGCGCACGGCCGATCGTGAAGGACGCCGGCGCATCGAGCCAGCGCTTCGCGTGCTCGGCGCGGCGTTCGAGCTGCGCGACGGTGGCGTCGTCGATGCGCACGATGCCGGCGAGCCGGTTGAGCTCGGCGTTGATCGCGCGGTGGCCAAGGCCGGTCATGCGCGCGATGTCGCTGACGTAGGAGGCGTTGCGATCGCGCAAGCGCGTCTTCTCGCCGCGTCGCGTGCCACTGCCCGGCAGGGGCTCGATGCCTTCGACGCGACCGGGCAGCGGTGGAGGTGGCGGCAGCTCGATGGTGAACGCGCGCGAGTCTTCCGGCTCGGGGTGCACGTCCTCGTGTGGATCGATGCCGTCGTGCGGCGCACCCTCGTCGTCGCCGCCCAGCAGCGTCGAGGACAGTGCGGCGAACAGCGACATCTGCTCCTCGGACTGCTCGGACAGGCGACGCTCGTCGAGCTCGCCCGGCTCGGCCTCGCGCCGCTCGCGCCGCATCTCGATGCTGTGACGCCGGGCCTGCGCGATGCCGAGCGCGTGGAGCCGCAGACGCGGCTCGTCGGGCACGAAGAGGTACGCGCGCTGCGAGCGGATGCCCGGCGTCCAGCGCGCGATGCGGCCGACGGCCTGCCGGAAGAACATCGGGGTCGAGGTGGTCGTCGCGAACACGCCGACGCGGAGGCGAGGGATGTCGACGCCTTCCGAGATCATGCGGACCGCGACGATCCACGGCTCCTCGCTCTTGGCGAAGTCCGCGATGATCCGCGACGCCTTGGGATCGTCGGACAGCGCGATCTTGACGTCGACGCGGTGCAGCCGCTTGAGCAGGCGGGCGATGCCGCGCGCGTGCTCGTGGTCGGTGGCGATGACGAGTCCGCCCGCGTTCGGATGTGTCCGGCGCACGTCGAGGAGTCGCTGATGCGCACGACCGAGCACGGTCGGCAACCAGTCGCCCTCGAGGCTGAGCGCGGTGCGCAGGCGAGCACCCCACTGGTCGCGCGTGACGTCGTCGTTGAACGTCGCGGAGTGCTCCTGTCCGTCTGCGGCGCGCCACTCCATGTGCCCGTCGAAGCGGGGGAAGAACACCGGCCGCACGACTCCCCCGTCGCGCAGTGCCTCGCCGTAGCCGTATTCGTAGTCCGAGACCGCCTCGCCGTAGTCGCCGAAGGAGTAGCGGACGAACGGGATCGGGTTGTCGTCGGTGCGAAACGGCGTGCCCGACAGCAGCAAGCGACACGCGGCGGGTACGAACGCTTCCTTGACGGCGTCGCCCCAGGCGCGGTCGTCGGCGGCGTGGTGCACCTCGTCCAGTACGACGATGCCGCCGCCGCAGACTCGTGCGAGCGCCGCGCCGGATGTCGACACCTGCGCATAGGTCGTGATGATGCCGTGCATGTCGGACGCGAGCCCGGCCTTGTCGGTCCACATCGGATCGAGGTGCACGCCGAAGCGCGCGGCAGCCTCGGCCCACTGCAGCTTCAGGTGCTGCGTCGGGACGACCACGACGACGGGCTTCGGCTCGCCGCCGAGGAACTGACGGCACGCGGCCAGCGCGAACGTGGTCTTGCCGGCGCCCGGGCAGGCAACCGTGAGGAAGTCCTCCTGCTTGCGCTGCGCGAACGCGTCGAGTGCTTCGCGCTGCCAGGGACGCAGCGTGACGGATCGACTCACGAACTCAGGAGCCGAGCGAGATGGCCGAGGAACGAGGCCTGAAGCGAGGCGACGCAGCAAACACGGTGAGCAACGACGACCACGTAGGGGTGCGCTTCATCGGCCGTGGAAGACGGGAGAGCGGCGTTCCAGGAACGAGCGGCGACCCTCCACGCAATCGTCGCTGCGCCACGCGGTCGCGATGGCGTCGTCGATTGCGGGGCGCTCGGCTGCGGCAGAGCCGAGTGCCGCGGCGTGGATCGACCGCTTGTGCGCGAGGTGCGAGAGCGGCGCGTTGTGCGCGATGTCGGCCGCGAGCGCTCGCACCGTGAGCTCGAGCTCGTGCTTCGCGACGGTGCGGTTGACGAGACCGATGCGCTCGGCCTCGGCCGCGTCGATGCGCCGGCCGCTGAACATGATCTCGGCGGCTTGGCCGGGCCCGACGAGCGCGACGAGCTGCGCGGTCGCGTCGTAGGGGTAACCGACGCCGAGCTTCGCCGCCGGGATGCCGAACTGCGCGTCGTCGGCGCAGATGCGGATGTCGGCGGACAGGGCGACCATGATTCCCCCACCCAGGCACCAGCCGTGGATCATCGCGATGACGGGCTTGTCGAGCGTCGAGAGGCGCGTGGTGCCGGCATTGTCGGCCATCTGGCCGGCGGACGGCGCGGGGCGGCCGATGTCGCCGCTGTCGAGCTGCGCGATGTCGGCGCCGGAGATGAAGGCCTTCTCACCCGCACCGCGCAGCACGACCACGCGGACGTCGGGGTCCGACGCGTATGCCTCGCAGATGCGACCCACCGCAGCCAGCATGTCGGCGGTCATCGCGTTGTGCTTCTCGGGGTTGTTGTAGACGACCCACCCGACGCCGTCCTCGACGTACGCGATCATGCGCTCGGTCCCCGTCTCCATGGCGGGCGACAGTACTGGCAACCGGGGGGACACAAGTGCAGGACGGGCCACTGTCACAGGTGCGAGTCGTCGACTTGACGAAGGCCCGCGCCGGGCCCACCTGCGTGCGCCAGCTGGCTGACCTGGGGGCGTCGGTCGTGCAGGTCTGCGACCCCCGTCGGGGTGACATCGGAGGGTCCGATGCGGCGAACCTCCACCGCAACAAGCGCTCGGTGATCCTCGACCTGCAGCGCGACGACGGCCTCGCCGCGTTCCTCCGCCTGATCGACGGCGCCGACGTGTTGGTTGAGAACATGCGGCCCTCCGTGAAGCACCGCCTGGGCATCGGGCCCGACATGCTGCTCGCGCGCAACCCGCGGCTGGTCTACGCCAGCCTCTCGGGGTTCGGGCAGACCGGGCCCTATGCCGAACGGCCGGGCGTCGACCAGATCGCGCAGGGCCTCAGCGGCCTCATGTCGGTGACCGGCCCGCCCGGCAGCGGCCCGTGGCGCACGGGCATCGCGATCAGCGACACGGGCGCCGGCACGTTCCTCACACAGGGCGTGCTCGCCGCGCTGTTCGCGCGCGAGCGCACGGGCCGCGGCCAGTGGGTGCACACGTCGCTGCTCGAGTCGATGGTGAACCTCATGGACTTCCAGGCGTGCCGCTTCCTCACCGACGGCGTGGTGCCGCGGCAGGAGGGCAACGACCACCCGACGTTCTTCCCGATGGGCACGTACCGCAGCGGCGACGGCTACGTGAACATCGGCGGGCTGAAGTCGATCGAGGCGTTCCTCGGTGCGATCGACGGGCTCGACCTGCTCGACGACGAGCGCTTCGCCACCGCCGACGAACGACGCGCCAACCGCGTGGCCTTCAACGCGGCATGCGAGGACCGTCTGCGCCTCGGCACGACCGAGCAGTGGGTCGAGCGGCTGAACGATGCGGGGATCCCTGCCGGCCCGGTGTACGCCGTCGACGAGACCTTCGCCGACGCGCAGGTGCGCCACCTCGACCTCGACGAGGTGGTCGACGGACCCGCGGGCGAGGTGCACGTGCTGCGCCACCCGGTGACGTTGACGGACACGCCGACGTCGATCCGCAGTGGCGTCCCCGCGGCCGGCGCCCACACCCGCGAGGTGCTGGCCGAGCTGGGCTACGACGACGCGGCCGTCGACGCGCTGCTCGCGGCCGGCGCGGCCGCCACCGAGCTCCGCGCGCCCGGCTGGCTCCAATGACACGTTCTGGCTCGCTTTTCCGCCCCTCGCGGGGCGGAAAAGCGAGCCAGAACGAGAGAAGGTCCGGGCGTCAGCGCGTGAGGCGCACGGGGACGGACTTGAGCGCGTTGTTGAGGTTGGAGCGAAGGCGCTTGACCTCGCCGGTGAGCTCGATCTGCGAGAACGTGCTGAGGAGCTCTTCGAAGAACACCCGGCCCTCGAGGCGGGCCAGGTGCACGCCGAGGCAGAAGTGCTCGGCGATGCCGAAGGAGAGGTGCGGGTTCGGGTTGCGGCTGATGTCGAAGCGGTGCGGATCCTCGAACACGTCCTCGTCGCGGTTGGCCGACGTGTAGTACATCGCGACCTTGTCGCCGGCCTTGATCTCCTGACCGCCGAGGATGGTGTCCTCGGTGGCGGTGCGACGGAAGTAGTGCAGCGGGTTGTACCAGCGGAGGACCTCTTCGACCGCGCCGGCGATCTTGGACGGGTCGTCGCGCACCGCCGCGAGCTGATCGGGGTGCGTGAGCAGCGCGACCACACCCGACGAGAGCATCGTCTTGGTGGTGTCGTTGCCCGCGGTGACCAGCTGCACGAAGAAGCTGCCGAAGTCCATGTCCGTCATGTACTTGCCGCCGAACTGCGAGCCGAGGATCAGCGTCGTGAGGTCTTCCCTCGGCTCCTCCTCGCGCCGCTTCGCCGCGAACTGCATGGCGTACATCGCCATCTCCATCGACCCGTTGCGGCCGTCCGCGGCGTAGTCGTCGCCACCATCTGGGTTGACGTCGGGATCCTGGCTGCTCGTGTTGAGCTCGGCCAGGTGGTGGATCTGCGCCCAGTCCTCGCGGGGCAGGCCCATGAGCTCGCCGATGACCTGCGACGGCAGGCTGGACGTGACGTCGTGGACGAACTCGACGTCGCGCTGCTCCGCGGCGCGCTCCATGATCTCGCGGCAGATGGTGCGGATGCGCTCCTCGAGCGTGGCGATGACGCGCAGCTTGAAGCTCGGCGCCAGTGGCCGCCGGTAGTCGAGGTGCCGCGGCGGGTCCATCGCCAGGAGCATGTTCTGCATCATCGCCAGGCGCTCGGGCGTCAGGTTCTCGAGCACCACCCCGCCCTCGGTTGCGGAGAACAGCACCGGGTGCTTCGCGACATGGACGACGTCGGCGTGCTTCAGCACCGCCCAGTACCCGGGCTCGTTCTGCATGTCCTGCCAGAAGACCGGGGTGGTGCGCCGCAGCTCCTCGAACACCGCGTGCGGTGGTGCGTCGACGTAGACGTCGGGGCTGTAGATGTCGATCGTCGCGGTGCTCACGCCGGATCCCCTCTCCTCCCCGGCTCCGGAGTAGAACCGGTTCGGCAATCTTGGCGGAAATCCCGTCGCGTCGCACCCACGGGGAGCGATCCCTACAGGTCCGCGATGTCCTTCGGGATCAGCTCCTCGGCGGCCATCCCGTCGACGCTCACGAGCTGACCGGTGACCCACGACGCCGACCGCGCGCACAGCCACAGCGCGGCGGTGGCGATGTCGTCCGGCCGGCCGTTGCGGCGCATGGCGGTGCGCTCGGCCATGATGCCGCGCACGCTCGGGTCCATCCGGTCGAGGTAGGCGGCGAGCGCAGCCGTCTCGACGGCACCCGGCAAGATGGCGTTCACCCGGATGCGAGGCGCGAGCTCCGCCGCCATCACGCGCGTGAGCTGGGAGACCGCGGCCTTCGTGGTGCTGTGGGTCAGCGAGCCCCGCACCGCCTTGTGGCCCGCGACCGAGCTGATGTTGAGGATCGCACCACCGCCCCGTTCGAGCAGGTGCGGCACCGCGAGCCGCGACAGCTCGAACGTGGCCGCCACGTTGAAGTGGAATGACTTCTCGAGCTGCTCGGCGGTCGTCTGCAGGAACGGGTACGACACCGAGCCGCCGGCGTTGTTGACGACGATGTCGACGCCACCGAGCTCGCGCACGGTGCGATCGACCAGCTGCGCGAGCACCGCCAGGTCGCTGACGTCCGCCGGGATCGCGAGCGCGCGGCGGCCTCGCGATTCCACCTCCGCCGCGACGGCCTCGACATCCGCCGCCGTGCGGGCGGTCACCATGACGTCGGCGCCGGCGTCGGCGAACGCGGCGGCGATCGCGGCGCCGATGCCCTTCCCGCCGCCGGTGATCATCGCGACCTTGCCGTCCAGCCTGAAGGCGTCCAAGACGTTCGCGAATTGATGAAGATCGTTGCTCACCATGCTCCTGCTCCTTTCCCGCTCCGTGCGACTTCGTCGCCGGGCCGCTCGGGCCCGCGTGCGCTCATCCCTGTCCCCTCTCGCGTGATTCCGGTTCGGGGCGCCCGACCCCCCGGCGATAGCGTCTGCACCCTATGGGAAAGGTCCTGACGGAGCTGCCGCTCGGTGAACGGGTGGGCATCGCGTTCTCCGGCGGTCTCGACACGTCGGTCGCGGTCGCCTGGATGCGGGAGAAGGGCGCGATCCCCTGCGCGTACACGGCCGACCTCGGGCAGCCCGACGAGCCGGATCTGTCGTCGGTCCCCGACCGCGCGAAGGAGTACGGCGCCGAGATCGCCCGCCTCGTCGACTGCCGTGAGGAGCTCGTCCACGAGGGCCTCGTGGCACTGCAGTGCGGCGCGTTCCACATCTCGAGCGGCGGCAAGACCTACTTCAACACCACGCCGCTCGGCCGCGCCGTCACCGGCACGATGCTCGTGCGGGCGATGCACGAGGACGGTGTCGACGTGTGGGGCGACGGCTCCACCTACAAGGGCAACGACATCGAGCGCTTCTACCGCTACGGGCTGCTCGTCAACGAGCACCTGCGCATCTACAAGCCGTGGCTCGATCCGACGTTCGTCGACGAGCTCGGGGGTCGGGCCGAGATGAGCGCGTGGCTCACCGAACGCGGCCTGCCGTACCGCGCGTCCGCCGAGAAGGCGTACTCCACCGACGCGAACATCTGGGGCGCGACGCACGAGGCGAAGCTGCTGGAGAACCTCGAGTCGTCGATGGATCTCGTCGAGCCGATCATGGGCGTCAAGCACTGGGATGCCGGCGTCGCCATCGAGCCCGAGGTCGTGTCGGTTCGCTTCGAGGAGGGATGGCCGGTCGCCATCAACGGCGCGACGTTCGCCTCCCGCGTCGACCTGGTCCACGAGGCGAACCGCATCGGCGGTCGTCACGGCCTCGGCATGAGCGACCAGATCGAGAACCGCATCATCGAGGCAAAGAGCCGCGGCATCTACGAAGGCCCGGGCATGGCGCTGCTCCACATCACGTACGAGCGGCTCGTCAGCGCCATCCACAACGAGGCCACCATCGACAACCACCGCACGATGGGCCGCCGTCTGGGCCGGCTGCTGTACGAAGGTCGGTGGTTCGATCCGCAGAGCCTCATGCTCCGCGAGCCGCTGCAGCGATGGGTCGGCGCGGCGATCACCGGCGAGGTGACGCTGCGGCTGCGCCGCGGCGACGACTACACGCTGCTCGACACGAGCGGGCCGCACCTCACGTACCAACCCGAGCGGCTCTCGATGGAGCGCAGCGACTCCGAGTTCGGTCCGCTCGATCGCATCGGTCAGCTGACGATGCGCAACCTCGACATCACCGACTCGCGCCAGAAGCTTGACGTCTACCGGGGCGCGGGCACGCTCGACGCCGGCAGCGAGCTCGGCGTGCTGGGCCCCGCCGCAGACGACGGCGGCGCGGACGACTGACCAGCCGTTCTGGTGAGTAACGAGCGCGCTCCAGCGCGCTCGTCACTCACCAGAAGCGTCGTTGGCAGGGCGGGGCGCGGGGGCGGGGCCCGGTGGGCCGGCGAAGGCCTGGGCGATCGACATCCAGTGGGCGGCCGCGGGGCCGGTGACGACGAGGCCGGTGTCCTCGACGCGCCGGCGGCGTGTGACCACGCGGCAGAAGTCGATCGCCGTCCCACGGATGTGCTCGGCCGCGGACACGTCGCCCCACGTCCAGAGGTCACCGTCGGGCGCGACGAGCTCGACGAACACGGGCGTCTCGTCTGGATCGAAGCCGTTCACCGTGTCGCTGAACCGCCGGGCGCCCACGCCGAGGTGGGCGATGTGTCGGAGGCGAGCGGTCGGCGCACGTTCGACCCCGAGCGCGTCGGCGACGTCCTCGGCATGGGCCCAGGTCTCCATGATCCGCGCGCTCACCATCGACGCCGGCCGCATCGGTGGGCCGTACCAGGGGACGCGGGTCGCGGGGTCCATCGCGCGCGCCAGCGCCACGAATCGGGAGGCGGTGTCGCGCCACGCCGCGAGCAGGGACGCGCGGTCATCGGGCAGCGGTTCCCCGTCCATGCGCGACGCGAAGCGTTCGGCGTCTTCGCGGTCCTCTGCCAAGGCGACGGCGAACGCGTCCGGGTCCTCGAACGACAACACCGCGCGGCCTTCCACGAACGTCAAGTGGCCGATCTGGTTGCGGATCGTCCAACCGGGCGCGGGCGTCGGCGTACGCCAACCCGCTTCGTCGAGATCGGCGACGAGCAGGTCGAGCCCCTCGTGCTCACGCTCGAGGTCGTCGCACAGCTCCGACAGATCCGGCATCGGCGGCGACGCTACTTCGCCCCGCTTTCGATCAGAAGGCGAGGATCTTGCGCGCCGCCCGTTCGACGTCGTCGAGCTGCGGCAGCACGGCCTGCTCGATCTCGGGCGCGTACGGCACATGGGAGTCGAGCGCGCCGACGCGCATGACCGGCGCGTCGAGATCGGTGAAGAGGTGCTCCGCCGCCCACGCCGCGATCTCACCGCCGAAGCCCGCCGTGAGCGTGTCCTCGTGCACGACCAGCAGGCGATGCGTGCGCTGCACGGACTCGGCCAGGAGGTCCTTGTCCCACGGCTGGATGCTGCGGAGATCGATGACCTCGATCTCGCAGCCCTCGGCCGCGAGCGACTCGGCGACGACCATCGACTTCTGCACCATCGCACCCCACGTGACGATCGTGAGGTCGTCACCGCGCCGCCGGACGTCGCCCTTGCCGAAGGGCACGACGAACTGCTCCGACGGGTACGGGTCCGCCGTGTAGCGCTGGCGGAGGAGGTGCTTGTGCTCGAGGAAGAGAACGGGATCCTCGGCGAGGAACGCGGCGCGCAGCAGACCGACCGCGTCGCGCGCTCGCGACGGCATCACGACCACGAGACCCGGCACGTGGGCGAAGATCGACTCGCCGCTCTGGCTGTGCCAGATCGCGCCGCCGGAGAGGTAGCCGCCGATGGGAGCGCGCAGCACCATCGGCACGCGCCACGCGCCGTCGGAACGCCACCGCGTGGTTGCGGCCTCGCTCTTGATCTGCTGCATGGCGGGCCAGATGTAGTCGAAGAACTGGATCTCCGGAGCGGGGCGAAGGCCCCGGATGCCCTGACCGACCGCACGGCCCACGATGGCCGCTTCGGCCAGCGGCGTGTTGAAGCAACGATCGGAGCCGAACTTGCGCTGGAGGCCCTTGGTGGTGCCGAACACGCCGCCTTTGCCCTCGACCTGATCGAGAACCTCGGGGTCGGCGTCGGCGACGTCTTCACCGAACACCCGCACGCGTTCGTCGCGCGCCATGCACTCCTCGAGCGCACGCGTGATCGCCGCGCCGAACATCACGAGCTCACCGTTCTCGTCGGATGGTGCCTCGGCGGGTCTCGCGATCTCGGGCAACGCGACGACGTTGCGCAACACGTCGGTCGGCGACGGTCGCGGCGCGTCGAGTGCGTCCTGCGTGGCCGCCGAAACCAACGCGTTGACCTCGGCGCGCATGTCGGCGAGTTGCGACGGCGTCAGCACCCCGGCGTCGCGCAGCACCGCGGCGAGTCGTTCGATCGGGTCGCGGTCGCTCTCGCGGTCGAGCTCGTCCGCCAACCGGTAGCGACGCTGATCGTCCATCGACGAGTGGGAGTGCGGCCTCGTGACGCTCGCGTGCAG
>JAULBW010067413.1:0-38150 GCA_032358265.1 Vaucheria bursata
CGAACATTGATGAACATAGTAGAGCAGTTATGCCATAGCAATTTAAAGAGATAGCAGGACCGGCAAATATCCTGACACTGGCCCGGTGTACATGGTACAAAAACAGATGTATCGAGCCAACATATTGATTATCAACTGAAGCCTGAAGACAGTCATGTTAAAAACCAAGAACAAATACTTTTGTCAAAGGACAAATTTGTATGAAGGGTTAGTAGTTTGAATACTACATCTACATTATTGGATCAAATTAAGATTGCACAAGCAGAAAGTAACCTACTAAGACAACATTTTAAAGATAAACATTTCTAAATTGTTGACAATTTACTTTTTCAAAATTGAAATGTCATTCAAGAAATCCTCAAGTTAGAGATATTAACTGCCTGTCATGACTCTTTGTTTGCAGACCACCCAGGCATTAAATAAACTATGAAATTGGTATCACTTTTGTATTGGTGGCCAACTTATTGAGGTAATTTTAACTCATATGTTGAATCGTATGAAATGTGTGTGCGTGTAAAGTGGGAATGTAAAAATCAGCTGGATCACTTGCACCATTACCCATTCCGTCCTGTCCTTGGTATTCTATTTCAATGGATTCAATTACTGATATACCCCTGGTAGGGGGGGTAGACTCCATCCTTGTTTTTGTTGATCAGTTTACAAAGATGAGTAATTTTATTACATGTTCCAAGATAATCAATTAGTTTCAACTAGCAGATTTATTTATGGCACAAATAGCTCAATTTCACAGTTTTCCTTGTGATAGAGTGTCCAGTCAAGGATTAATTTTTGTCTCCAAGTTTTGGTCAAGTTTCTTGAAGAGTTATGGTGGTGGTCAATCTTTATCATTTGCATATCATCTGCAAATGGATGGGTAAACCAAAAGAGTGAATCAAGAACTTGAGCAGTATCTACAAATATATTCAGACCAACAGCAGTAGAACTAGGTGAGAGTTTATCAATGGCAGAACTTGTTACAATTCCCGGTTTTTATTCCAGTATTCACATATCCCCGTTTTGTGCTAATTATGGTTGTGAACGTGTTTTGAGTGGATCTATCAAGTTCTTATCCGAGTCACCAGTCACAGTTCAAGAATATGTCAAGACAATTCAGGGAAATGTGGATATCATTACGAAAGAACTAAAAATTGTTAGCAAATTATCTAAACATTTTGCAGATTAAAAGAGGTGTTCTGAAGAATTTCAGGTGGAAGAATATGTATGTTTAAGTAAACAGAATATACATACTACCAGGCCATGCCCCAAATTGGATTGGAAACATTTGGGACCTTATTACATCATTGAGAAGATTAATCCTGTTGCTTATTGTCTACGGTTACCTGATCCTATATTGTGTTTATATAATGTATTCCATACCTTGTTATTGTCACATCATAAGGTGTCGGAGTTGCCAAATCAATAATGTTGTTCTCCTCCTCCAGTATACATTCAAAGTACAGGCAATTTTTATGAAGTTGATATTCTAGACATGAAGAAAGTTTGAGAAAAATATCAGTTATTGATATCCTGGAGAGGCTACCCAGACAGTGATAAGTCATGGGAACCAGAAGAAAATTCAATGAAATGCTGTGAGTTAGTTGAAGATTTCAAAAATTGTTTCAAGAGTTGTATAGAATCCATGACAAAGGAGGTGCATGTCAGGATCTAAAGTAATCACCATGTCTTCTATTCAAGTTTTAGTTACATTCTCACTCAATTATATTTGGCTTATATCGGTTATGAATTTTGAATGTCGATTGTAAAATGTGTTGATGAGATTCAGTCTTGTCAACACATGCAAAGAGCTTAATACTACTTGTTGATACATTCATTTTGTGTCTCTCGTTTAAGTGTTATTGCAGTCATGTATTACTAAGCAGAATCTAACAATATTCAATCTTTTTTTCCCTTTTTCTTACGACTTGCTAAATCCTGCCTTCCTCCCTGCATTGTCAGAAGCCTATTTGGTTTGAGCAAAGAGGTATTAGGAAACTGTAAATGATGCACTATTCACAGTACAATGCTTAGGGCCAGTATAGAAATTGTTTGATTCTATGCCTAGTCATTCTACAATGTTGCTGAATTTTTACTAGGAAGTAGCATTGTTAGTTATTCGATGCTTGTGCCAAACTCGTTTACAAAGTATAATCCATGAATTTAAATTGTACATTACAGGCATTAATAAATAAATTGATCTTTAAAAGGAAGCAAATACCCGAGAAAGCCACGCAAAATGCAAGATGTTTTGCCTTTCATGTAGGGTACGCAGGGGCCTCAGGAATTTTTACCTTCATTGGCAAACTAGGCATGCAAAAATTTAAATTTTTACAACAGTGAACAAGAGTTAGTTTGAGTTTAGTTCTCTAGTATCGTAACTCAAATTAGTTTACGATTTTACTTGATATAAAAGGCAGCAACAAATATGTACGATAGTTACTGCTGTGTTTCCAAGGTGTTATTAGCAACACAAGGTACTTAGTTTTAAAATTATTACCATATATATAAGCAACCCTGGAACTGTATTTCCTTACATCTTTTGAAATTCCGAATATTCCTTTCTTTTATTTTAGGGCTTTTATTAAAACACTTTTTCCATCAAATGATATATATAAATATTATGAATTGAAAAATTTAGCATTATATATTTGATTGCAGTGAATGCTGACAAGATGACAGCATTTAATTAAGAGAATGATACCAGCGTAAAATTTCATTCGGAGAAGAATTGAATAACAATTTAGAAAAATGACAGTTCAAATGGCAAATATAATAAATATGCTTTAGCAGTTAATATCAGCACCAATGCCAAAATATGATTAGGCTTGTCTAAGTGACGCTTAGATGCTTGAACCACTTTACTTAATCACACCAAATCAAAATAAGAAATATCGTTGAGTAAGGGGAAGTGTTGATGCAGCTTCACATTTAAGTAGGATACCATCGGCAACCACTTCATATGTCTCTGGGTCAACCTATATAGAGGAATATGTTTACATCAGGATTTTGAGATCTAGAAATGATCAATTTTGAATGGCAACAATTTCAAACGAATAAATACTTCTCACCGTTATGAGGGGCATAGCATCATTTAGATGCATATCTTTCTTTCCTATTCCTCGGCACTTCTTAACAACTTCAACACGCTTAGTTAGACTATAATCTTTATATATGCCATTGCTATGGCAGGCCTTACTAATCCAAGCAATACTATTTTCAGATATAGCACTTCCAAAAGCCCCAAACATGGGTCGCATCAACTGAGGCTAGAAGTAAAAGTAACAAAAAGTTACAAATACTGACAATAGCCATGCAACATAAGGAATTAAGAAACCTCTGGTGTAGGAATGCTAGCATTTGCATCCCCCATCTGTGCCCAGGCAATGGTGCCACCTTTAAGCACCATTTCAGGCTTGGCCCCAAACAAAGCTGGTTTCCATAGACATAAATCTGCAAACTATATCAGAGTAGGAAAAAACATGAAATACTGAAGAGCTTGTATTGAGTGTAAGAAACTAAGCATATTGCATAAAAACGTTACGAAAAAAATCTTACTTTGCCAACTTCAACACTTCCCAGTAGATGCGACATTCCATGTGCAACACAAGGATTAATAGTATATTTAGCAATATACCGGCGAACCCTGAAGTTATCTGTAGTAATTCCACAGGGAGTCCACGTTGCACTATCATCTAATGCTTTGTCTTCTTCCAATTGACCACGTTGAAGCTTATTCTTATGTGCAGTTTGCCATGTACGCAATATAACTTCTCCAACACGGCCCATTGCCTTGCATTTTAAATAAAAATGATACACATAGTACGATAAATAAATAGCACATAAAAGCTCAATCTTCATAGATGCCATGTATCTCATATATCTTATAATAGTAAGATACTTTGGAAAAGCATTTATTTAAACCTGTGAATCGCTGCTTAAAATAGATATGGCTCCCATATCATGCAGAATATCTTCTGCAGCGATGGTTTCACCTCGTATGCGAGACTCCGCGAATGCGACATCTTCAGAAATATTTTTATCTAAGTGATGACAAACCTAACAATAAAAAATAGCACCAAACGTTTCCAAAGGCCATAAAAATGATGTAATTAGAAATGCTATCTATGATTCAAATATAGTTATCAAAATGTTTAATGTTTACCATGAGCATATCCAAATGTTCATCAATTGTATTGATTGTAAAAGGACGAGTGGGATTTGTAGAAGATGGTATGACATTTGGTAGACCACAAACGCTTATAATATCAGGAGCATGACCTCCTCCGGCTCCCTAAGAAATTAATACTCAAGAATACGGCAAGAAGTTTGAGTAATTGTATGGAAAATCAAAGCGAAATGCTATTAAAATGCCCACTAATACGCACCTCACAATGATATGTATGTATTGTTCGTTCTTTGAATGCAGCAATTGATCCCTCTACACAGCAGCTTTCATTCAATGTGTCAGTATGAATTGTAACCTTAAGCCAATAGAAAAATCTAAAAAACGGACAGTTTTCAACTAAACAAATAAAATGTATACCTGAATATCTTGATGTTCAGCAACTCTAAGGCAAGCATCAATAGCAGCAGGTGTAGTCCCCCAATCTTCATGTAGCTTTAACCCAACTGCACCTGCATTTACTATGTCGTATAGATCATCCGGACAGGCAGTGTTGCCCTTGAAACAGCGAGCAGAATGAAAAAAATTGCACATGATGAATTATGTACAAGATGCAAGAAAAAGCAGTGAGCATAATTGGATAAATGTTAAAAATAATACATATTTCTAAAGGAATATACACTGCATAGCCCAAAATATGAACTACGAGTGAGATGAAAATAGAATCGTGAGAAATAAAACTGAACCAAACAAAATGCATTCACAAACCTTGCCAGTAAACCCGAAATTTAGAGGAAATGAGTCAGTCGCCCTGAGATAAAAAAATCAATCAACGAAGAAAAAGAGATGGAATCAAAAAAATTATAAGAGCAGGCAAAGTATACATATGAATACAATGTCTTGCAAATGAAATGAACAAGATAATGGCAGAACCTACTTTAACATCATTTTCATTTGCTTTGGGTGAGGAGTGCATGTAGTAGCACATGTTCCAGATGCAGGACCAGTACCCCCTCCTAGCAATGTGGTAAGTCCAGATGCAATAGCCTGAAAAAAGCAAAGAATAGATGAAATTTAAGAACATTCACAATAGTAGTGTTTCGATTGTAGTAATTTTTCTCTCTACCTCATCGCAAATTTGCGGGCATATAAAATGTACGTGTGCATCCATTCCTCCTGCTGTTACGATTAAACCTTCAGCAGCAATAGCCTTAAAGCAAAATAAATGAGAGCTAATCAAAAGCAACTTCAATGCTGCGATCACTTACATAAATTAATCACAAGTTTTCATTGGCAGCAAAAATGAAAATGAATTTTTACATTTCCAATGATACCTTAATGAAATAATTCAATTGAAAAAGTACAGTACTTTCAGATCCCATGGAAATTTCTTGTTTAAAGAACACATGGATATACAGATAAATACTATTTAAAGTTAAATGTGCAATACAGATGTACCTCAGTATTTACCCCAACAATCATATTAGGAGTAACATTTTCCATTACATCCGGATTGCCAGCTTTACCGATGGCCACAATGAGTCCATCTTTAAGTCCAATATCAGCTTTATAGATTCCTAAAAAAATTACCCAGAAGTAATTAATAACACTGACATGAATAGTTTAGAAAATTTTAGCATTTTAGAATACCATATTAAACTTCAATAACCTAATATTCAAACCTGTATAATCAATGATTAGGGCATTGATGATAACAGTCTCTAAGACTTCATCTGCCGTTACACCAGTGGCCTGACCCATTCCTTCTCTAAGAACCTTTGGGATGATAAAGCAAGAAGGTAAAAAGATGGATACAAAGGCAAATATAAAATCAACACACACTTTGCCACCGCCAAATTTACATTCATCACCATATACAGTTGCATCTTTTTCAACTCGGACATAGAGATCAGTGTCGCCCAACCTTACAATGTCACCAACAGTTGGCCCATACATATTTGCATAATGCTCCCGAGTTATCTATATATACAGAAGGTGGTTACAAATAATTCATGACAAGTATTACATAAAACAATATATATTTTTCTACTGGAAATATCTTGGAACAACAGTAATTGCCTTGGATTTCATACATATAATGGAATGCACACTCAATTATTGCATACCTCTTCATTTTTCTCAATATTTATATTTGTATCAGAATTTTCGGCATGGTGGAAACCTCTCGCTTCAAGCGCAGACATGATACTCTGCAGATTTTCGTTCTTTACAGGACCTTCACATAAACTATTTCCTCCTCGAATAATCCTAAATTAACAAATTGCACAAAAAAAATTGACTAGAAAATAGTTTGAACATCATAAAGTTAAAATGAATTAATACCTGTTGCCTGCAATATCTACTAGTGTAACAGATTTTACATCGCCAGGCTCAAATCGAACAGACTGTAGAAAACAGCACACATATATGAAGAGATATAAATTTTAAATAGCCATATATAATAAATATATTATTACAAAATTTAGCCTTGCAAAATATACCACATTAATAAAAAATGTGCTTCAACTTTAAAAAACACGGAAATAATTTTTCTTCATGTAAAATATAACTTAATTTTAAGAGAAAAAATGACCATCAAATTCTTGATGATGATCTCATTGCATTGAACGAATAATTTCAAAAAGCTTAAGCTTAAATTGCCTATAAAGCAACATATAGGAAACATGAATGAATATATAATTATCAAACATACCGTTCCTGCTGGAATATTGAGTCTTTTCCCGTATGCAAGAGCCCGATCGAATTTCAGCTGCTTATTAGTTTCGATGAAATGGTAATGGGACCCAACTTGAATAGGTCTATCACAAAGATTTGCTACAGAAACTGTGACAGTGCTACGGCCAGCATTGATCGAAATGAATCCTGGAGCAGAGTACACTTGCCCAGGTATTGAAATTTCTTTCTCTAGAGGAGGAAAAATTGACAATTCCGGAACTGGAAGAAAGGAGCCTTGTAAAGCAAGTTCTATATTGCCATCCTCCTATATATATTATAAATAATATTATCATATGCAGCTTAGCTTAGATATATCCAAATTAGTGTAATAAACAGAAGCAAGTTTTTTATTCGTTTCAGTAAAAACGTTTGAAAACAAATTTGGTTTGTTGGTAAACAAAAATATCAACAATCATAATCGAATGAGCAGCATTGATAAAAAAGTACTAATATGAATTTCATTTATCAAACAGTTTTGAAGAGCTAACGGCCTAAAGACCTGCGAGATGGGATTATGCACTGTGACAAGCTTGGTACCATCAGGAAAAGTGCCCTCAACTTGAACCTCGTCTAGTAATTCACTTACGCCCGGAATGACTTGTCGAATTCCAAGCATATTTCTGCCCATATCCATGAGTTTTGCCACGCTGTAGCCATCACGAATAAATTCCAGTAACTGAATGGTGAGTGGAATGCAGTCAAAAATCAGAGAAAACGATAGAGAATGTAACTTTCAATGTTCATGCCTGGGTACTAATTAGAGCAATCGATTCCACTAGATTAAGCCGAATTCCACGAGCAAGACGCTTCTGAGCAAGATATCCAGCCTTTTCTCGGATAGTTTGAAAAAAATCTTTTGAGTATGATGCAATTATGATATAGCAATAGCGAAACTTACATTATGGAGTTGGAGTTTCTCAACTTCTCTCGGAGATAATTTCATATTTAATTATGTCGTAAAATTGTAAATATTACGATTGCAATTTTTCGCGCATGCATTGTTCCCTATTTATTAAGTCTGGTAAATTTAGAATCGAAATTAAAAAAATGTAATCATATGTAAGAATACTAAGTAAAGACCCGGATTATGTAGAATAGCGGGTTGAGTCATTTAGTTCGAGTCAATATGAAACGACTCGTTTATATTGAGTCGTTATGTAATACGTAGCGAAGAAGTTCATTCTTCGCAACTCACGCGTAATATATATTGTTTTCCTGTGTGTTGTGCCCTGTCAATTATTGTCTTAATAGGCGTTAGTTACGGCCTAAACCGTAACATCATGCCTCATCAAAGCATATAGAAATAAATGCATGTAATATTAACATCATCAGGGTCACTTTGGACTCAGCAATGTAAGGTAAAAGGTAAAGGATATGCAAAATTTTGATAAGATAAAAAGACTCAGCAGAGTAAAGATATATGTTGGCAGTAATCGACACTGTATGAGTAGGAATTTTTTAAACTGGATATTTACCAATGCCTTTTTAATCTTACCCAGTACTGTAAACTCTTTTACATTCAAAATTTCACCATTAAAACAATGAGTAATTAGAAATGACAAAAAGCAAATATTTAGCTTAACATTTATAGAGCAGTTCATGGTTTAAGATAACCCCACTCCTTTGTCATTCCAACTGAGAGCTTTGAGAAATGATAACACTATAAATACAGGAGTGATGACTACTTGTATATTGAAGGAATTGCAAAAACTAATGACTAGTTCTCAGATTAAAGATCCTATCTGATATCCAAGTAGACTAACCTTGCACATATAGAAAATAAATTTTCTGTCGTGTGCAATGCATTGTTAGAAACATGAAATACAACTAAACATAAGAAACTGTGGCAGAAATGTGTATATTTATCATGCACTAATTGTGTTGATAGAAGTAAGCTAACTCTATCAACACAACAAAATATATAACCCTACTGGCATCTGTGCAGCCAATTTACTTGGAACGTCGTGGATGAAAACTGACTGCAGCTATAAAAATAGAATTAATCCCTAAGGGAGTTAATTCCTAACATACATGCACATACATTCATGTCTGGTGTAAAAAACCAGCTAAACTATGGTATGGGCAATTTCAGAAAAGAACAGAAAAACAGAAACCCAGGATAGAAACATGTACAATAGTTGTTACTAGTTTACTTCATGTGTTGCCAAGAGTGAATCTTGCCAACACATTGCATGAAGAGCATTTCCAATACATCGACTAAACTCATATACAAATGATATTAGTAAATACTTGAGATGTTTTGAATAGAATATATGGCACAATATTAGTTCCTAGCATGCTGTTAGGAGTTAACTTGTTGACAGTTAATTCATGTTATAGCTGTGGAGTTCTGTGTTACAGCGAGTCATCTTTTTGCATATTAAGTTTATGGCGAGTCACTGCTGGTGACAGGCTAAGTTTAAGATTTGTGTGTTGCTGTGAAGTTTGTTCACTTCCAGCAACACAATCTATGTTGTGTAAATACATCTTGATCCTGTATTGAGTCTTGCTGTATATGCATTCATAACACATGTACCCTCCTTGCCATGGCTTCTACACAATTCATATATCAAAACTTGAAATCTTGCACCAGTTCAAGACAATTCATCAAATGTTCTTCAGGTTCCCAGGAATTTTCTGAATCTGGGCACCCCTTTCAAGATAAAAAACTTGAACCTTCCCTGAACTTTCTTCACATCCAGTATATCTTTAACTTCATAGAAATTGTCAGTTTTGTTAAATTGAATTGGTGGAGGTGCATAGCATTTTTGTTGAAGATTATCGATTATTTTAGATGGCAATAACAATGATGCATGAAAAACATCGGGAATCCTGGGCACACTTTTGGGTAGTTTTAGTTTGTAGGCAACAGAATATATTTTTCTTACAGTCAAAAGTGTCCCAATTTTCTCTCAGCCCAATTTTGCACATGGTCATGTTGTTTTAATGTGTTGCCTGTTCAAATACACCACGCCACCAACCTGATATTCTTTGTAACACTATTTCCTATCTGCAAAGTACTTATCGGACTCAGAAGTTAATTTCAGCTCTTCCACTATTACTGCAAAGTTATTGTAAATTGACTTGATGCAATCTTAAACTATAGATGATAATTCAGGTATCAGTTCAGTCAATCCATCCAGCATGGATTTATATCTACAGTTTGCACAAAAAAAGGGACATTTTAATACTTGAATGAAAACACAAATTGTGGCGCAGTTCAGCTATGGATAAATTGGATAACTAATTTAGTTGCTGATAAGAGTATATTTGAAGGTAGAATTCTAGATCTTGATTCTCTAGTTCTGTTTGATCATCAGTTTGAGAATGATATGTGGATGAAAGCTGTTGCAAAGTGTCAGGATCTAATATGTTTTTGCCCTGTATTATGTTTATTCATCTACAACTCTTTCAGGGATTTGTAATTATATCGATCTAATTCGGTTTGTATGTGCAAGCATAGGTTGAAAATGTTGACAAGATTCACTCTCATCAACACATGAACTAAGACAAATAAAATAGTATTGTATGTGTAGTATATCTGTGTTCATATTGTTTTGGTTTCTTGCCTACACTTGATACAATTCATAAGTCTTAACACAAAGTACCATGGTTTTTCAAAAACTTGACCAAACCTTTAACACAAATATAGATCCACAACTGGAAACTATGCTACAAGAAAAACCACAAATTTAGACAATACGTTCTACAAATAATTTGACTAGTTTGAAAGAGTTGAGCATTTTTGAACATCCAATGAAATATATGATTTTGAAAATTGGTCAGCAACAACCAATACAAATTCTACCCCCTCTATCAGAGGTAAGTTGGTAACTAAATCCATTGAAATAGAATGCCAAGAACAAGGAGGAATAGGCAGAGGAGAAAGTAAACCAGCAGGCTTTTTTTATCAGGTTTTGTGCAAGTGCATACTTTGCAGGATTAAACGTAAAAACAGTCTTTTCAAATTATAGATCACTAATTGGAATGAGAAAATATTTCAAAAGTTATTCAAACGCCAGGATGACCCGCAAAAGGAATATTATGGCAAGGTTCTAAAATTAGGTATTTTAATTGGTTCTGGAGTAACAATTTTACTCCAAAACAACAGACAATCATTTTCAGTTTAAAATCTTTTATCATCATTTTGTTTTTGTAATAACCCATGTTCAGCTTCAGCTAATTTTATTCAATCCAACAGTCATATTCTTGTCCACTGTTTTAATTCCTAATGTGAATTATTTCTTTGGTAAAAGCATTTGGTCTTGATTTTTAATATGCACATCATCATCATTCTTCAGTTAATAATCTTTATGTCAACTTAGAGCATCTTATTTACCCCCTTGTGTTCCTGGCCAAAAAAATATCTGTAAACTAAAATCAGAAAGAAAAAGAGACTATTGTACCTGTTGCCAATATAGTTTCTGCATTGTCCAAAAGTATACAAGATTTTGATGATCAGTTATGACTCTAACTGGTTGTTAGGAAAATGTAAACACAACAAATAACATAAAAACAGAAATAGTATTTGATATTAACCTACATGTGTTGCTGAAAATGAGATAACTTTTGCAACACACAAAACATAGTAGCATGAAGAACAGGGTTCAGTTCTCTGAAGTATCTTGGAACTGAAACTGAAATCAAACTGAAACCAAGCAGAAAATGAACTGAAACCGAAGTGAAACCAAACTGAAACCAAACTAAAACCAAACTGAAACCAAAATCAAAACATGGATAAATTATACCGCAGCTACATAGAAATAAGAACTAACCCTTAATAGAGTTAGTTCCTAACACTCAATAAAATCAGTTCCATTTGAAAAAGTCTTCCTAACCATTGTATTCATTTGACTTTTTGGGTGCTGAATAAATAAAACATAATGAACATCAACTGCAATAGTGTGGGATCATACAAAACTATTTTTTAAGCTAAAAAATTACAATGTACTGCTTTACATATGTAATTTTGATCAAAAATTGAAAAAAATGTACAAAATATGACAGAGTTCTTGGCAATACAGTTTTTTCTCCTCAACTTAAAATGAGCATTGTTATAGTTTTTCAAAACATAGTGACTTGGTGCTTGATGAACTAGTAATAGATGTTAAATAGGACTCCTTTATAAGTACTGGAACAAAAAAATGGCTAGTACATAGAGATGGCAAATAACGATCACTTTCGACATGTAACATACAGTACTGTTTGATATGGAAAAGTACCAAAAATGAAACTTTTTGAAAAGAAATAATGAATTGAAATACAAGTTTATTCTATGTAGCCGTAATATTATTGTTACTAGTGCAAAAAAATCAATCATTTGCAGTAAACTATGCTATTGTAAATATCTTCAATTTTTTGCTTTGTAAATTTTTCCATGCCTTGAATAGCAAATTTTACCCACAAAAAGTTTAATTTTTATTGAAACTTAATATGTAATACAATATTATAAAAAGTGTGATTATCAATAAAAGTATAAGACTGAAGTATGCACAAAAGCTTTGAGGCAGTGCAAGGTTTATCAGCATGAAATGTAGAACATCTAATCTGTAAAAACTGGTTGGCATAAACATATTCAATCTTTTCAAATTTGTTTTCATTTACAGAAGTTTTTTGTGCAAAAATTTCCACCAAAAACTTAATAAACAGCACAAAATTAAACTTCTTTCTTTCAGTTGTAAAAGTGCTAACAAATCAGTTTAAACACTTTACAAGGTTTTATACATTAACACTGCATGTTGATGCATTCTTCAAAAATTAAATTTTGTATAAATGTAATCTATAAGTTTTCAATCATTAATTGCTTATATAAGTTTTAATTGTAATATGATTTTGATTTTCTCTTGGCAAAGAAATTAAGGAATATGATTTTTAAATTTGTAATTCTGAATTATATATTTTAGCATTTTGAATTTCTGCTGTAGAGTTGGATATATTCACAAACAAATTATAAAGCTCAAAGAATTTATGATTAAAACATTTCAAAGTTCTTTTGGCACTTAAAAGTATACTAAAATTTCATGCTTGGACTTCAAATAATATTGGTAGTTAAAAAAATACAAAAAATAGGAGCAACATATTGAAGAAAAGGGAAAAAGTAGCTTGAATTCAGCAGAAAAAAGTTCATGCCAGTAAATAAATAAATATATGTATTCTAAGCATTTGGATTAGCAGTTTTACTTTGCTTAAAGTTTTCTTATGAAAACCTTGCTTTGGTATACTAAAAAAATTAGCAACTTTATCCTCAGCTTTGAGATTGCCAGAAATATTAGATGCATCAATATAAATAAGATGATATCAACATCATGCAATGCTTAATGTCATGCAGTCCAAGTTGATGCCTCTGCAAAATGATCTTTCAACATGTCAATGCTACATAACTCGAGTTGAAGCTTCAAACAAATTTGTCCATAGAAACAAAATTTTATTTTCATTTTTTATATAAAATTTCTTTTAATTAATGAAATTTTGATAGTCATAAACTTCTATATTAAACTATTGTTGTGGAAAAAAAATTGGGAAGCTGAAAAAATATATTCTTACATTTAAATACTCATGAGTTTAGATCTAGTCTATAAAAAAATTTTGATTTTTTTGTTGGAAAGAAAAACTTTAAAATATGTAAATAATGCATTTAAATGCATTATATTTTTGCTTATTGCATACATAAAGAAGGACAATTTCTAAGCCATCTTGCCCAATATTAATTTTCTCTGGGCATGATATACTTGGAATCATTTGAAGCAAAACTTGATGGCTGGATAAGACTTCAGAATGGATTTTTTCCCGCCCAACAGCATCCAATACCACTACAGAATCCCTAGATTTACTGTTGTGCAGCGATTAAGAATCAGGCCCATAATTGAAAGGGCCAGTATTTGATCACTTCAAAAAGAATCATTTTACCAAAAGGTTCCTGCTAATTGAAAAATAAAAATATTGACCCTTTCGTTGGTAGTGCAAGATTTTGGTAAACCGACAGTGGCGCAAATATGAAAATGTTAATTTCCTGCAAAAGATAACTTTCAACGCTGCGTCGACTCGCTAGTATTGGCGTGACGTAAGAATATTTATTTTCGATTAGAGGATATTTATCAGATACCAATCATTTCATATGAATATTTATATTTGCAACGGCAAGTAATTCCATTTCATTTGTTTCACCCCATTTCTAAACTGTCTGTAAGTATTGTGAAGATGCCGTGTTCTAGAATCTATATTTTTTACTGAATTGTGTTGCTATAGTGATGGAAAACATCTCAAACTTAGTTGGTTGCGCGCTGCTCAGGAAATTTCCTCACATTCGATTCCATGAACGAATGAGCAGGAGTACTAAATGGATAGAATCATGCGGTGATGTTTTTTTAAACTCCATGGAAATTTTCGAGAGTTATGAGAATACAGCTGATGGTCAGGCACAATATTTCGCTGCATGGTATACTAGTCCACAGCAACACGTCATTGAGGCATTATGTAGTGTGATTGTAATGATTCCAATTACTTGTTATTTTGTACAAAAATGCTCGCGAGACTTTAAAGTTCACCAAAATCTTAATGAAAAGCAGCCTAGATATAACGCAAGAAAACTTACGAAGGTGTGGGGTATCCTATTAATCATGTGTATCATTATGCAACTAATTTTAAAGTGGAATTACACACACTTGAGCTCTCACCCAGCTTTTTTAACTCAACCATGTCACTTACATAGGTAAATAACTATCGTTCAAAATTAGTTTTAATGATTAAGTTATTCTTTCAACCCTTACCGATCTGTACAGTGTTATTATGGCTTTATCATCATTTTCTGAATCAAGATGGGCTAGTGCAACTTTACATATAGCGGCGACACTCTGGTGGGGTCCTTTTCTCGCTCTAGTAACGCCTGATCTTCCAGGTACTTCTCTTCATCAAACCTTATTATGTGTGCAGAATCTAAATTGCAACATTTTTATTCTTGAGAAGTCACACCGTTAGAGGTAGGAATCTTTTACCTGCAGCACATACTCATGATGGGAGTTATTTTTTCGCGCCTAACTGTTGATGAGGAATGGATGTATAAAAATATCTGGTGGAATTATCTTGGATATGTAATATTAATATCATACCACTTCTGGATTTTATTACCAGTCAGGTTTGTTGAATTTCATCTACTACATTTTTTACCTTGTTTCAGCTGTTTATATTACTGTCAAGTTTATTGACAGGAATAAATGTTGCAACCATGACTGTACCGCCTGATCCTCTGCTCATGTTTGGTTCAAGTTATCGTCCAATTTGGACAATATGCTGCGGACTACTTCATTTTATGTCAGTTGAAACGCTGAAAAGCTTTGTGAAGTTTTTTAAGGTCATGCAAGTCGATATTTATCAATTTTGTTTGACTAATTATGTTTTTTTTGTAAGTTTCTTTATTTTTCCTGCGAATGCTTTCGATATTGCTAATTTTTCTTCATTTTCTTTTCAGGCTAATGATGTGTCTGGAATTCGAAAGAAAGTAGCATGATATGCGACTTATTGTGGATCTGCATTGTTTGCCATGTACTTTTTTTATATGCAAATGGTAAAATTCTCATCCGTTCTTTGATTATTTTATACAAATTTATTTTGTGTAACTTTCTGCTGTGAAAACTTACATCATACAAGGAATACAGAAAGGGTAGCTTTGTGGTATCAAGTTATAAAAAAATAATTTCTTACTGTGTCAAAAATTTTGAATGTACTTGAATTTACTTTTGAAATTATGTTTGCCATTTTTCTATTAAAATACAGAAATATGTCATTGATTAAGAAAATAATTCATTTGCCTCGCAAATTATAGATTTTCACTCGTTATGAAAATATGTATTTTATTGCTTAACTATTTATTGATAATGTATAATAGTGTTGTCCTAACTATTTATGACTAATTTTGATATTTAGTCTTTGCAACTTGCATGATGCTGCTTTCAACATGAATATTAATTTTAAAACAACATTCATATGTTTATCCAATCCGAAAAAGGCAGATTTTCTGTTATTGTATTCCATTGACTAGTTAATGACTCCTAGTCAACTAGCCATTTCAGTTCTAATGGTGTCTGAATCATAGCTAAAGATTCTAGCTGAGAAATATGGTACATCAATAAAGCTGGCACAAAATCATGCTTGAATGACATACATGATAGCAATATTGAGAATAGAAATAATTGAATGATATATGCTGCCGTGCTCAACTATTAAAGATATTCAGTTTGGATTAAAGGCTGGGATTGATGCAAACAATTTTGTCTGTTGCCAAAGAACTATATTTCAATATTGTTGGTATATCAAACAAAAAACTTAATACGATGCTTGCATCTAATTGATACCAAAGTAATGCCTGGTAAAATGTGTATGACAAATCAAGACAAATTTTATGACGAGAGAAGAGAAAGTTTAGCATTAAGGAAGTAACATGATATTGCACCTGACACACATAGTGACATAATGCAAATAATTATCTGTTAAATCGCAGCCCACTTCAATCAATCGTTACAAAATCTGCATCACCTTGATGATCTTCAAAGGTAGAATCAAGGAGAAACTGGTTTAACTTGGTGCAAATTAATCTTTTGACCTGACAAGGTAGGGAGGTATGGAATGCTGTCATGTCAAATCACCTTTAAAGATATTTAATGTGAACATGATGTTTCAATGTCTAATTTTAATCTGCACCTGTTCTAACTAAGTGATTTGTCCATATAGCACCAACTCCAGAATACGAGTCTCTTGCTACCTGTATGGCGTTTTTAATGCAACTATCCTTCGTATTTTTATATGATAGATGGTTCATTAATTATATGCTAAAATGCTGCAGGATTGATTTCCAGTTCAAAATTCAATTGAACAAAACAACTACTTTTAATAACCCTAAAATTGTCGAATTTGAGTAATAGTAAAGATAAAAACAATTGTGATCGACAAGTAATGGAATCAGATATACTTCAAAATAGATGACCACACAAACAATTGCCAATTTTTACCTTGTTACATCCAGGGCTTTGCAGAGAATTAGTTGAGAAATCAATCCGAATCCTAGATTCCTCCATAAAATTTCAGATGAATCCAGGATTTGTCCACATTATAATAATCCAATTCTGGATTAGAATCATATATACAATTGTTTAAATTTTCCTTTGATTTGAATTTGAATTCATTTGTATTTTCCACAACGAATTGGATTCAATTCCATACAAAGCCTTTTTTACATCCCTAATGATTAATATTTTGAATAAGGAAATTGACCAACAGTCTGATTGTGAATCTAGCAAGAAACACAAATCAAATACACAATGCGAACAAAAAAAATTCTTTAATAATGATTATGGTGTAAATGCTAAAATAAAAAAAATTGTGCATAGTGTAGAATGATTTCTACAATGTTTACATGACAGAATAATTACTTCAATCATATCCAAACTAAACTTGTAGAGTAGGATGTGTAAATAGCTGTAGCTCCATCCAAATCATACGTTTCTCAAATTATTGGAAATGATACCACAATTGTAAAGTGCATCATAGATCATTTTCATCTTCTACATTCACTCCTGGAAACATGCACTGAAGCACAGGCACTAATTTAGGAAGCCAAGGCAATGTTTGCAAAGATACCCTGCACAATAATATTGAATTTATAGAGTAATCAAATAAACATTTTGACTTTTATAAATTAAGGCAAACTGATGCTACAAGAGATAACGAGTAACAACAACCTGACTGATTCTAAATTTAAATTGTACCTATATGGGTAGTCTGTACTTTAATCCTGAATTCACAATGCAAGTTTTAAAGCGTGTCATACTGTATGAATCTAACAGTTAATTGCATGGATTCTTAACTGAAATTGCGTAAATACCTCATATAATCAAAGGCAACTGAAACAGACGAATCTGCATCTAAGCAAGATATAGGTAAGATAGGCAGTTTTGGATATCTCTGACTGAAATGCGTAAGAATCGTATGCTTAGCCCCCATTCTTTTACCAATCTGAAATGAAACAAATATGAATATATAAAAATGGACTATGTTTGTCAAAATACACGACAAATTTTGTAGTCGGAGAATAAGCGCAATTAGATAAATTGAAAAATTAATGAACCTCAATAGCCTGCGATACAGTGCTATGTCTCTTTTCCTTAGCATCATCTACTTTTGCATCCTCAAATGTTGCCTCATGTATGAGAATTGTTGCCCCCATTCCAGCATTGACAAGTGCATCACAAGGCATTGTATCACCACTATACACAAGCTTCCACCCTTGCACAGACCTGGTGCTCCATTTATAAATAACAAAGGTTCAAAACATTAATATTTAAAATTAAACTTATTAATCCTGCAAGAAATAATATACATATATTAAATAAATTTTACATAATAAAAATTATTTAAAGCTTAAAGCGAAACAACTGAAGCTTTTTGAATGATGGAAAAAGAAAGCACTTGAATAAACTTATCTCATTCTGATATGTGGCAATATAGATAGATGTGGAAGGACATATAATCAAGTACAAGACATTTGTTAAGTGCTTGGGAATGACCTGATGACCAATGCATATGCTTCCTTACAGTGTATAACTTGAGGGTTCCAAACCTCATCCAATCCTAACTCTTCTTTTAATATATTGGCAGCCTCTGAGTTTAGATTGCTGGAATTCTTCATACATGCATTGTCTACATAAATATAGTTCATTTCATCTCCATTTATTGCATAATATTCCACTAGCCAGTTATGAACAGATCTTGGTGCCATCAAAAGTAACGGTTTACAGATGTCTGATGCACATTTTTGGTGTTGTGCAAGTAGTTGTAAGAGACCCAGATGGTGGTCTGCATGATGATGAGATATCCATATTGCTCGAAGATTGCCTAAGAATTCTGAAATATGCTTAGAATTTGAACTTTCTTGTGCGCTAATCATTCGGCCTAGCTGACCCATAGTACCTTCTCCAGCATCCAAAAGCATGCCTGGATTGATCAATGAATAAAAACAATAACTATGAAATATTTTGAAGTTCAATAATTAGTGCTTGACAGATACTTTATAAAAGATCAAAGTATACATAAAGCTTGAAACTTTGGTCTTTAATTGAAGGTTGACATTGCAACAAGATTTTTTGAAGGGATAAGATTATGTAAATGAGTAATATCATTGGGCCTCTCAATATTCATTCTGACAATTCGTACTCGAACAAACATCATCAATCATTTGGAAGACAACATATGTAAGTAGATAAGATTATAATAATTTTCATTTTTTGTGCCATATTGGCATTCGTTCAATGGAGTACTCAAATTTCATGCGAGTAGTCTATCATTTTCAAAAACTTGTCAGTGTAAAACAAGTGGGTTTCGAAGCTTATAAAGTGAATAGCTGCATGTGGCCCAATCATTAAAAAATGATTTGGGAAATTTATGAATATATTAAGAAATATTATAAATATTTTAATGATAAATGTATTTGCATGCTATAAAACAATTTTATTAATTCCCTCAGCTTAATGTACAAATAAGCTATCCAAATAATAAATAAAAAACAAGGAATCAGCCCAATACTACTTGAGAAATGAGCTGTGGTCACCTGCCCTTTTCCCATTAACACATAACTCGACCAATATACTGCTAACATTACGGTATTTTGATGGCTGCGCTGAGCCAGTTCCTAAGAAAGTTATGATAGGTCCATAGTCTTTGTCAAAACTCATCGAACTACATTTTTCTTGTGAAATCCGAAGCGCATTTATACGCGACTCAATTCCTCTTTCGACTGCTGCTGCCCACGATAATGAAAAATCTTGCTTCAGTAACTCATTTAGGCCCTCTTTTGTTAATGTCTACTAATTAAGGGTTAAACGAAAAAAAAACAGGCATAAGCATTGAAATAATAATCCATATGAATTAGTTAATAGAACAGGACCACTTTCCATGGTGTTTACAACATACATAAATACCTTTGATGTATCAGGTCCCTGTCTATTGGAAGGATAAAAATTGTAGCGCCACATTGGAATTCCAGCTTGGGTTACACTACCATCGAAAAATGGTACTTGAGTTAGCGGTGAATCAACATTATCTGATGATGGACCAAGAAAAGCCTCCTTGCAACAGTAGCGAATTTTCTGAAATTGGCACAGAGCTGCCTAAAGACAGGCAATTCTAATAAGTGTTCAAACTGTGACACAACAAAAATATATAAAATGCAAAGCCCAGATTTTATCATTTAAATTGTTTGCAAAAAAAATTATCAATAGAAAAAAGCGAACCTGAAAGGCTGTATGTTGATGGGATAAACCTCGGGAAGTAAATATGTGACATATAGACGAACCAAACATATTACACCACACTCTATAATCTTCCTTTGCTACTATATCCACTGGAGATAAATGGATCATTACATCTATGGAGGGTTTATTTAATTGCTGCCATTCATTCCAATCAGGATGGTTAAGTAACTGTGGAAGAAATTTCATATCTGGGCAACTGACTATAGCCATTGTACCACCTATGCTACTCTCAGCAACTACTTCTTTAGAATGGACGATCTTACCACATAGCAATGTAATATCGATGCCATTCTTTAATTTTCCTAAGAGAGGACCTTTTGGAACACCCAGCTCAAGCGCACGAGAAATATCCAATCGTCCTGCTATAGTTGGAGTCTGGACAATATAGCACATACATTGCTGCTTTATATCATTTGAATAAGAATTACTCTTCACGTCCACGCGTTGCCGCTTAGCTTTGTGGGTTGCATCATTCATGATTTTGCACGATTGCTCGGCATCAGCATAGTTACTTGAAAAATCATCAATTTTCAAAATAATTTTCTTTACGATTAACTCTTTTGTGTTGCATACTTTGGCATCCTCTTTGCATTTCACAGCATAATCTGGTCTACGCATAAAATGTCGAGTAGCATGTAAAAACTTTGCTGTCCCAGGCGGACCATGTAACGTAACCTTTTCTTTGCCTGAATCAGCGAGTGTAAGTAGCATCCCAGGAAGACCTCCCATAGTATCAGCATTGATTTGACTTAAGTATATGTTTTCTACCTTGGACAATTTTACTTTATGCTCAAGTAATAACCTCTGAGAGCCTTCGCCAACATTAAATATATGTTTTTCATGTTCAGTACAAACGATTATTCCAGAGGATGAATCTGGTGTGTCGCAGCTAAAGATCTGTGCATAAACAGTCATTGGTTCAACAAAGAGCGGCAGCCATGAACTCAACGCATAATATTTTAATATCTTTTGATCTAATGTAATAACCTTAGCCACCCAGAATCATTTTAAGTGGCTTTTTTCGATCAAACTTTACATTTTTTGTTTTTCGTGTCGTGGAGTTTATTAACAAAAGAACTATTGATTCAGTAAATTTAACGTATAAGTGTAAGATTTGATGAATAAAGATCAAGAGCTTGAATTTATCAATGATGTAGATCAACGAGCTGCAGGAGAAGCAAGAACCTATAATGTAACTTCAAATGCTGGCGCCGTCGGTTTTATTAGACAAGCTCACCATCCAGTTGCAGCATTTTTCCACTTTATATTCAAAATCTTGGCAATAATTGTTTACATATTCGGTGGTATTATCTCGGATAATTTTGTTTTTGTGTGTGTTGCCTCGATATTGCTTCTGGCTTTCGACTTTTGGACTGTTAAGAACATAACTGGTCGTCTTATGGTCATTAATTTTACCTTGACTCCCAATGCACCTTTTTCATGAATATCCGCAAATTCGAAATTTGGCAATCTTTCTTTACATGGAATTTAGGTTGGACTACGATGGTGGAGCAATGTGAACGAAGATGGAACCACAAGTTGGGTTTTCGAATCACTTGAAAACATTACTGAGGTTCAACCTGTGGATTCGAAACTCTTTTGGATTGGAATATATGCTGTGCCAGTTTTATGGGTTGGACTTTTCATCATTGGCCTTCTTAAATTCAATATTCAATGGCTCATAATTGTCGGAGTGGCACTTGTACTTGGAACTGCTAATATAGTAGGCTATACAAAATGTAGCAACGATGCAAAGAGTAAGGTGAGAAATGGCATTCCAAATTATTATGTTGGGCTATGTTATCGTAGGTTATCTTCATAATTATATGTCTATTACGCGCATTTTAGTTTACAGTATCTTTATCATTTTACATTATTATTAATGTCGAAAATTACTTAGCAACATATAGATTGAAATAAAACCCAATATGATCCGTAATATCAAGCATTAATATTGAAATCTTAACATCTCTTCAGCCTTAGTGTTTTTACCGAATCTTAGCTTCGAGTTTTTCGAACGGAAGACATTTTTGTTTATTTATTGAATCAAGAAGTTCTAACAGTAAATGCTTCTGCTTTTGTTTACTGGCTTCCTAATGATTTGTTTACATATGTTTGGATGGCTATATTTTACCCTTTGTCTGAATATGAAGATGATTCAAATATATTCATTCTAAATCTAACATACTAGCTGTGGTAAACAATTACGTTAGACCTGCTATCCATAAACAGTTATATTTTGATATTTTTATTCAACCCATCATGCTGAACACAACTAAATCGAGAGCCTATACATTTTTCCTGTCATCCATATGCACATACAACCAACTATTTTTTGTGATCTAGTCATACGTACATAGCTATAGCCAATCCCCCTCTTAAGATAGAAGGAGTGAAAGAAACAGCTTTTTGTAGAGGGATTAGTTTCCATGCAACTTTTTTAGTTGGCTTATTGTATTCTCCATCATAGTTAAAGATTTGACATTACATAGACTGCTATCTAAGTTTATTGTTGATTTTCAGCGTATTCTTCTGGGAACAAAGGGGTAGCAGAAATTCCACATTAAAATATTAATAGTCTTTTTTATGTTCTACATTTTCCTATTGTTTATAGGACATAGAACGGAATCCAATTTTAGCGCAAAACCATAAACTTTTCACGAAAGCAAACCATTTCCTTAAATTCAAAGTCCTATCATTGATGAAATTTAATTTGGCTATTCACTGGAAGAGATATTTCCTTTACATGTATACATGTATTGTTTGTATTCTATATCAGGTTCGAAATTTTGTGCAAGATGGTGCTTTTGCTGCAATGAGCAATGCTGGAATTAGAAATATCGTATTTTCTATGTTCAGTGCTTCTGGGAGTAGAACAGAAGGTGAAAATATAGGAGCACAACTGCCACAGCAAAATGCAATGCTATAAATATGAAACATTGTTCTCAAAATATATGTATATATAATTTTCTTCACTTTCGTGTCATTCACTCTGTCTCCTTAATCACACTACTTACTATATTCTATTTCCTATTTGGGTACCCATCTGCAACTTGATTGCTTTTTTTATTGATAGAGGACTGAATTAATCTTTGGATTTATATGACAGAGGCTTTCTCATTTTGTGATTGCTACTTTTTGCTATTTCCATACATAAAACTTTTCACAATCATCTTTAAGTTTTCAATCAATCAGGATGAACTTAAATGCAATCGCTACAAATGGCATCCTGTTTTTGGCTAATTCATATCCATGTAATTTATGCCTATACTTCCATTAATTGTGGCCATTTGACTTAGAAGCATTTCCGGGACCAGACACCTTCTTACCTGATATTTTTAGAAATTCAGGTGAATCAATTGTATTGATGATTTTCATATGGCTGTCTACCCAAGAGTAAACATGATTGGCAGAATAGTGATGTACGAAAGATTGATCATCTCTAAAGTACCTATTTGAATTATATATTTTAAGAAAAAACTAATTATCAAAAGTATGTGATAGAAAATAATAGGCAAAGCAAATGTAAAAATATAAAATATATTATTGCAAGGTGAGCAAATGGAATTATTGCACTCCTCCAAACAACATAGCCCACACTCTATACAACATGTTGCAAAGTAGCAAAATAATTATATAGAAACATGAGGAAGTAAATCGAGACTAGTGTTTAGCATCATTAAGAGTTAGAGCTAGTTTAGCCAGATCAGTGATGGAAAAATCATAAAGGAAATATCAAAAATTTGCGTGGGTGTAACTTGGATTTTTTCATATAGTAATATATGGGAGTGTACTTCCATATATATTTCGACAAAATACTATATGAAACTGTTAAATTCTAGCTTTACCAAACTTTCTTGGGAACTGCTCATTTCTTGAGTTTTAAATGAAAATGCAAAGATATATGATATACAAAAGCTCTTCAAATTTTTCTAGTGGTAAGTTGTTTTGGTTCACAATTTTCAAGCAGTTGTATTTAACCATGACAATGTGTATTGACCAAAATTCAAAACATTTGCAATGAATCCTTTTAAAAGGGAAAATGGACGAAAAAAAATATTTTTGGAATTTCATATTCTTTAGGCATTTATAGTGTGATGTATTCAATTATTATAAAACTTCTGTTCATTGTTCTAACTTTTTACTAGTGGTTTTCATGGCTTCTTTAAATAAAGGATTTGGTGTTTATTTTTGTTTTGAACACAGGCACTGATTCTGTCCTATAAGGTGGTTCATTTATTCAAAGGCTTAGTCTTACTTATGTCACTTCAAGTGCAGATATAATGCCATTTATTGCATCGTATTTTGTACCTATTGGTGAGGTATATTTTGTTGAATAAGCATCTTACCTTTTCTTGAACTTTTTGAGACTGCATGAGTCATGAATAACTTAAGAACTTTTGAGACTCTTTTATTAGCAATATGTAAAAAATCCTAAAAATTCAATTGCCCATGGATGGTAATTTTCTACATCTTGTGCATTTCTGCAGCTATGGAATCGTCTTTTGTGGAGTCATATTCTTTAAAATTCTCTGAAATATTGTAAGATAATGCTGTTTGCATACCTGAATCTATGGTAATTATAATGGCTCTATATACCACATGAAAGTGCCATTATAGACAACTCCGAGGCAATGTTATTGTTTTCATGGGTATGTGTCCCTTTCCTATATCTAAAGGAAGATGTCTACTTTGTAGGTGTAGTTATGGAAAAAATAATTCCTTTCACATAAGTAAATTGAACATGACTTTTCATTTGTGAACAAACTTCCATTACTAAAGTAGAAAAGCTGTTTAAGAGTGATCAGGAGAGGAGGGATCTATGTTTGCGTTTGATTTTTTTTATTCACTTTTTTTTAAACGAAAAAAAATTGGTCAAGTTATGTGGTGCTTTCCAGAGCAACTAGTATACTAGCTACCGGTATAATTTCAGTTAAAAATCCATGTAATTGCCATGATACCAGAAAATTCAAATTTTAGTTCTAGTGGAGTTAAAATTGTTGCCAAATATAATCTCATGTTGGATAAGTAATCTATTTTCTGTCTGGCAATCATATGAGATGATAAAAATTTTAGGCGAGACATCATTCTTCTGTTTCTTAAATCGTAATGATTTTGATTCTGCTCTTTGTGGTGATTGACTTTGCATCATGTTTTCAGCCAAAAGGCTTGACACTTTGGCGCGGTTCGCGGATGATCAACGTTCTGGGCTCGAGTGTTCAATCTGACGCTTCTCCGCCAATCATTGGCTCAACTAAACCTAAGCCGCATTTTCGAATTTCGAATGATTCGATTGATCGAGTTTTGAAACAAGTTAAACTTTCAGAAATTGTTGGAAGGCATGTTAAACTCTCTCACTCAGGAGGTGGACGTGTCGTTGGATGCTGCCCGTTTCACGATGATCGCAGCCCGAGTTTCAATGTTGACGACGACAAAGGGCTCTATCATTGCTTTGGATGCGGAGCAGGGGGGAACGCAATAAAGTTTATAATGGAACAAGAAAGAATGAACTTCATTGATACCATGTTATATCTTGCTGAAGAATTTAACGTCAAAATTGATTATGGCGAGAAAATTCTACTTTCAGAGAATATGCGACGATACGAATCTCAAGCAACTAGCAAAGACGCAAAAATAGAAATGTTTCGAGCGCTAAAGCTCGCTGCAGAATTTTATGCTCAATCTCTTTCCTCGTGCGACCTTGCTGGAAATGCAAGAGCCCATCTCATAGCCAAAAACATAACTCCTAATACTGCTCGAGGATTTCAACTTGGATATAGTTCTCATGGAGTTCCATGTCCGGTCGTGGAGCATCTTCGAGATCATGATGTGTCCACTGAAACCATGATTTCATCGGGGCTTGTTTTCAACAATACGTTCAGTGGAACTTCTAGCTTAGTCGATATATTTCGAGGCCGGCTAACAATTCCAGTAAAAGACCACAGTGGCAATATTATTGGCTTTGGAGCTCGTTGTTTACCAAATTTCGATCGTAATGGAAATTACACTATTCCTCAAAAAGTCCCAAAATACTTAAATTCCCCTGAAACAATCTTATTTCACAAGGGTAGTATTGTTTATGGGTTAGAGTCTGCTCAACGTGCAATAAAAGATGAGGACTTGGTTGTCATCGTAGAAGGATATTTTGATGTTCTAGCATTGCACGATGTTGGCATACACTTTGTCGTTGGTTGCTTAGGAACTTCAATTTCTCAAAAACAACTTGAGCTTGCTTCTCGCTACAGTCGAAGTCGCCGAATTATACTATGCATGGATATGGATAATCCAGGTCAGATGGCTGTAGAAAAATTATGTGAAAATGGAATCTTTGAAAATTCCGCATCAAAAGGCATTGATATTAGAGTTGCCAACATTTCTTCTTCAAGTTTCATTATTAAAGATCCATCTGACTTTGTTTGTCATCATGGGGAAAATGCTGGAGAACTTTTTCGTACGGAAGTCCTACAAGAGGCAAAACCTTGGACAGTTTGGTTTGGCGATAAAATTTTGTCTGAATATAATTACAAGGAGGATGCATCAGCTTTTAAAGCCTGTGTCAATAAAGTTACAAGTTTTTTAAAAATTCTTAAGTCCCCAACGGATCGTACCTATCATGCCTATAGATTTGCTGCTGCACTAGGGGGTGACAATATTTCACTGAGACTGCAGTTGGAATCTGATTTAATATCTCAAGTTGAAAATGGGGAAAAAAAGCTATACAAACTACCTCCTTTTTCTGAAAAACCACTAGATGTGGAATCTAGTGGAGGAAGTGTTGGAAATAAAATTTCTGAAAATCATAGTAGGTTCATCACAGCTAGAAGCACTCCGTGGGTGAGGACAAAGCAAGCTAGAATTGAAGAAATTGATATGGAACCTGGAAAAAAGTACACTCAACTTCCCCCACGACCAAAAATATTTAATGCCAGCCTCAACTTATTCTCGCAAAAAAAACTTTATGGAAAGACTAAGTTATCTCGTAGATCCTATGATGATGATCTATACGCACAAGATATTCTGAACCAACTTGATAATCGTCGATGGCAACAAATCGACTATAATCGATTGCAGTTACCCAAACACACCGATACAAAAATTAATGCCGAGAATTATCTTCTTGGACTCATTGTTACCAGTGCTGAGGATCGAAAAAAATGCATTGAGACTGTGGTACGCTATGATCTCGCTGGCACTTTTTCAAGCCCCCAGCGGCGATGGCTTTTAGATTCACTTATCAATCTTCCTCTTGAACTTCAATTGTCTAACAGTACTGCACTTCTCGATTACCTGATGAAGCAAGCGCCATGTGGATATCAAAATTCTACATCTCATAGCGAAGAGAGTCATTTACTTGAAGAAATTTTTACAAATTTTGATGCTAGTAAAATCTCTGTGATATCTACTGAACTTATTCTCGAAGATGCACTATTGGTATTCTTAAAAGCCCAGGCAGTTGGAAAAGTGGAAAAATTACTTCGACATTTAGATGATCTTTCGTTGCGCATAGCAATGATTAAGAATGCTTCATCTGTTAATCCTAATTGTGAATACGATGTAGAATTATTGAATCAATTAGTTATTGATCAAAGCGAAGCTTATGGTAAAATGATTGAGGCACAAAATGAAGTAAATGAGCGAGAAAAGCAACGTTATAGGCTCAATCAGTATATTCATGATATGCAGCTTAAGCATCATGCTAAAGAGGATCGATTCAATAATGATATTTTCCAAATTCTTGATGGAGAACTAAAATTTGTATCTGATTCTGAAGAACCAAATAATGTTGAGACTTCCGAAAAGTTTTCTGTTATGAGAACTCAAGATTTTGAAAGAAAATTATTAAATGAAGAAAAAATTAATCGATTTCAAATTGCGGCGGAATATGATGATATGATACAAAACCGATCGAGGATGAGATTCAATTTTGAGAAAGATATCCCTTATCCTGCTGAAACTGGTCAATTTCCGAATGATAGCTTCTTAGACAAACGTGAACAAAAATTCCCTGCTTTCACAGATGCATTACATCACAACACTGCAACTGTACAGTAGCCTATCAAAAATATATTTTTTTATTCATTTGGACATTTTTACTCATAAACATGACATTTTTTACCTTATTTTGCTCTACAGTTTTCATTCATGGACCAGGAAAATAATTTTTTCACAGAAATAAATCTTAATCTTAGGATAATCTTAATACCGTAGTATTGAATTTATTTATATCCAAAAGGGAACTTTCAAAGGCAGTGCAGAAAATAGACCTAGAATTCGGGTACATATGCTAGCGAATCTGCTGACAAATCATGCAAGTACATTGAAAGAGCCTTAGTAAAACATTTTCTTGCGATAAAAAGTCTTGGTGCTAGAAAGATTAAGTTTGGGGAAATAACCATCTTTTGTTAGTGGAAATTATAAGATGGGTACTATAGTGCGCATCATTATGAAAGAGAAATAAAGGTACCAGAATAAAAAATTTGGAAGCTGGTTCTAAGATATTATATTGCTGGATGATTCTTTTTCGTGCTAGCATTTTTTATGTAGAACGAGTTGAGATCTATATCACTCAAAATGGTAAATAATATTTTCCAGTAAAAAATTGATGGAGCAATTTTTGAGTTTTTAAGTGTGTATTTCATTGCATATAGTTTGATATCCTATCAGAAAGTTTACCTTCCGAAGTATGAAAATAGATTGAGCTGAAATTATATCTTAATATTGCATGAAAATATTTATCTTACTCCAGCAATGTTTTTTTTTTGTCTAGATTTCAAACTTTTGGCTCCTACAGAACCGAAACTATAACTAGAGTTCTTTTACTCCATAGATGCAGTCTTCATCAATGCTTTGAATATGTGGCATAGTTATAAATGTTAATACATATGGTTCAATGTAAGACTTCTAATATAATAATTTACAATGACACACAATACACACGAAGGATCCCAATATCAAATATTTCATATTATATCAAAATAGAATATGGAGGAATCAAATGATAGTCTTCGCAATATTTTCACATAAAATCTCACAAGACATCAACTGCTCTGTACAAAGTACTCATTTTTCGGTCATAGAGTCGAATGCTTGGATCTTAAATCGATTTTTTATATCTACTGAAACATATACTATTAGGTCCAGTCCCTTGTTAACGATTGCATCATACCTCTTCAACAATATTTTAAACAGCCATATAAATCTGCAAAAGAAAATTTAAGAATGAAGCATGTCCAATTTAATGAATTAAAGTTATCAAACATGTACCTTTCCAAGATTTTCATTCACATTTATCATTTTTCCTTCCTTACTCGCATTTATCAATGAAATGCATGCAGAAGGAAGCAGACTACTACTTCCGACAGTTGTTTTCAGCATTTTAGCCAAGCTCTTACACTCATTGAGGCTTACGCAACCCCTATGTTCCTAAACACATAAGAATTGCAGTGTTAAGGATGAATCATACAGAGTAAGATGCAACTTAATTACCTTAAAATGTTCAGTCGAGGAGTTGCTGGGAAATTTTCGAGCGACTTGAGTAGGCTGGATTGATGAATCGTAAAAAGAGCCTTGATTGAAAATTCCTACTGAGCATGCCCCAGGAATTTTTGACTTATCCCCAAGAACGCGCTGAAGCATAATGCATTCACTGCGAGGCAACATTAAGTGGTAACGAACAATGCGTAGACCATTGCAAAACATAAAGAAACCCACCTTTGAGTAACGTGCTGCCGTTCAGAATGTTGATGAATTGGTTTCGCAAAATCGTCCCATATGCTTAAAGGTTCCTTTCCAGTCCTTTATGTTGAAGAGAAGAAAAACTCAGGACAAGTTACGAGATAAACTTTCTAGAAGACATTTTTACCTATGACTTCTTAACATTACGAATCGGTCGTGCGACATTAGATGGGCTAGAATGGAATCAGGTGATCAATTCGCTTTATAATGATAAATGAAACAATACAATATATGGAAGTGACCTTTCTTCACTTCAACTTGTTTTCAACTAGTACTAAGAATGAATTTCAAATGATTTTCAAAAAGATATGAACTATAATACGTGGCAAAAGATTTTTTAAAAACTGGAAAATATGGCAACCGCTTCGCCTCTGACTTTTCTATTGTAACTTCCTCTGAAACGACCATTAGCAAATAGAATTTTGCTTCTTGTAAGAACTTTTTAAAATGGCTCTTTTTCAATTGCCCTCTGTCCCCAAAAAAATATGCAGGAAAATTTTAAAAATCAACACTTATTCGTGAATATTCTTGAGGTGGAAATTCAACCTATCATTAACATCCTGCAAATTTAATTTATTTAATTTTTTTGGTTCAAAGCCTAATTATAGATTTTAGCTGGAAGCAAAAAAACTGAAAAACTTCCCAAGTGCTTGTATAAATTTTTATGTTGACTGCAAATTTAGAACAGGACCTGATGCCAATGGCTTAGTGACACGTAATGGCATCAGATTCACTGATAGTTTCAGAAAGTATGACCTGTTACTACTACACTCTTGCCTCTCTTGCAAAGTTGATGTATATAAATCTATTTTACATCTTTCTAATTTGCTTTGATCAAACCTATTTTTTATTACAACAAAATACTATAGCAATAAAAAATTTTCCTACTCGATTATAGTTATATTTATGTTGAAAAAACACATTGCTGTCTCATTTACTTTTCATGACTAATATAGTAGTTTTTTGAAATTAAGGTAAGTGTTATTCTATTGAATCTTGCATTGCCATTTAAATAGAAATTACTTTTTAAATTATGATCAATTTGTGAGCAAAGTGTTCGATACATAAATTATGCAGAACATGCTCTGGACCAAAGTTTCTTACAAGCCATCTCATCTAAAATCTGCAACTTCTGCAACATTTCATAAGCTGCTGTAATTGTTGGAATAAAATTGGAAGGGTATAGTAATATAATATATTAATAGTACCGTTATAGATGAAGTGGCTCAGTAGGGGGTAATGTCCAATGTATGGCAGAAGGCAGACAAACAGAAAAGCAAAGATAATATTTAATAAAATATAAAAGTTTTATTAAACCAAGAGAATTGAGGAGTGAACAAAAAACAAGACTGGACAAATAAACATGTCCCCATTTGTTTCTGCAGTATACCCTTTTGAAGTGCTCTTAAAATTGGCTCTCTGGTGAATCTCGCTGGATCTTTTGCTCCATGAATGTAATAATATCTATAGACAAGCTTATGATAATTCTAGAACTATTTAATTCTAAGATATTGTCTTTGGCAGAAATAAAACGGAGTAAAGCAAAATATTTTTTAATATGGCTAATTCAAGTAGAATTAAAATTTTAATGACAACTGTTAAATAATACCAGTCAGTTGAAGCAGAGTTTCAAGTGGAATAGAAGACAGTAAAGAAGAGTTTTGAGGGAGCATGATTATAATAAAATAATTATTTCATCAGTTGAACTTGTTGAAGAAAATAATCCAAGAAGTTTCCAATTAACCATAAGAAAGATGACATGTGGCAAATTGTAGGTGTAGAACAAAGGATTCCATGAAGGATTTTGACAAAGGTGTTGACATAAAGGGTTTACTATTTAAAGCACAATTAGGATAAAAGGCGTAATGAGGTAAAAGGGGCAAAAAGGTGAGAAAAGGTGTAGGCAAAATATAGGTAAATGTTAGTGAGCATAGTTGAGCAGTTATGCCACAACAATTTAAAGAGATAGCAGGACCAGCAAGTATCCTGACAGTAATACCTTCATTATTCCCAAGCCGTTTTAAATATGACATCTTGATTTTGCTCAGTCTCATGTGCTGTAACTATAATTGCTTGGCTTTTTTCATTTTTGCATATTTTTTCAAACCACTTCCTTGGCTCTATTGATGTCCATAACAGTACTACAGCATTAATCATCAATACTCTGTTAAGGAAAACCAATTTTACTGTTGTTGATAAAGTCACACATCTTTGCTACAACATTGCACAATTACAATTTGCTGCTCTTCCAGATAAACTTTTGTATCTCAGGTGATATCCTTCCAATGCACTTTCTGTACTAATTTTTTGTTAAGGTTTGTCATTGTCAGGAATTAACCCCTAAGGGAGTTAATTCTATTTTGTAGCTGCAGTACATTTCTTCTGATACCATGTTGGAGTTTCAGTTTAGTCTATGAGAACAAGTTTCAGTTCTGATTATGAGAACAAGTTTCAGTAAGTGATATTTTGTTGTGTTGATGAAGTTATCTCACTTCTATCAACACAATTTAGGATGTAATAATATACGTATTCTAATGCAAATTCTTTTTCATGTTGTATTTTATATTCCTGACAGTCATTTTTCTCATTTGATATTTTTCAATATGTCCAGCAGCCTATTAGCTTCTCTTATCAGGGACCGCTTTTCAGCATACAATTTTAGAACACCATATGTCTGTTCAACTCCTACACTCCAAGGTGTTTCTCCTAACCTTGTTTTGTTTTGACTTTTCTCTCATTATGAAACTTCTGTGACTTGTATCACTTTTTTCAAGAATAGCTTGTCAGATACATTATTGATTATTAGGGCCTTCACAAATGTCTACATATACATTTCTTTATCAGAAGCTTAGGTCTAATCTAAACTACCTGCCCAATTTTACTTGAAATTTTTAATTGCTCTACATGCAAATTCTTAAGCATTATCTGAACTACATCATACACACTAAAACTAAGACTTGGAGTATAGACTCATTTATATTCTCCTCTTTAAAGCACCATTGCTGCAAATTCTTATGTTTATATAGTGATTTTCTATATTGTTGCAATAAATATTTATTGAATACTGTGCCAGAAAAGAATGAGTCAACATCTAATACTCCTTTAGAAATATTTTAATTTGTTCATTTGCTGTTAAAGCAATACTTGATACAGTTAAGAAATTGATTGGAAGAAGAAAGAGAAATAAAATACAAGCAAAATATATTATTAATCAAAGCAGATAACCAACAACTACAATGACTCAGCAACGGCACCAGGAAAACCAGCATACAGCACGTATTACAATAGTATAGAAAAGTAAGAAGAAATTAGTTAATTGTAACAATGTCATGCAGGTTGTATGGGGGTTAACTTGCAGGTTGCATAAAACACCTTATGAAATCACAAATTAAATTGTTGATCTCAAAAGAAGTTACAAAATAACTTTGATGAAAAGATGGGTAAATCAAGGTATTATGTAAATAGGGTAGATTCCGGGTACTAGAGCAGTAAATACCCTAACAGATACATGATACCCTAAGTCTATTAAGATATTTTTTTTTCAAATACCTGCATCTTCATACAAAAGCATGTGTTTACGTAAAACTTAAAAAAGTACAAGGCTATTTGTTTTAATTTACTAGGAAAACTAGTGTGAGGATTGCTACATCCAACAAAGACTAAAGTCAGTTCAATAGGGTCATTTCAAAAGTGGCAAGTTATCATTGAACTTGCACGATCAGAAGTAAATCTTTTGATCAAGTTATTTTATATTTCAAGTAGCCTTAGTGGTCTTGTAATTCAGCCTTGCAAATATACTATATATTATAGTTCCTGTCCTGTCCAGTATATAACTTGTTTTGTCCACAATTAGATCTTAAAATTGAATCTGTTGAATTATCTGCCGAGACTAACAACTGATTAATTCATTAAAGGTGCATTTACTCGTTTTTGTTTGTATATTTTCTACATATCTTTCACTATCAAATTTAAATAATGTCAAGACTACATAAACAATCACAAGAGGTATTGCTAAAGTGCTGGAATGATGTTATTCACTTTATTTGATTAAAAATGCAACAGATAATTAGTATTTTGGGCTGAAGAAAATGTACTATATTTCATATAACAGCATGCAACTCCAGTTATGAAATTGCCAAAAACTATCCAGTATCTCATATTACATATTAAAACACCATGGAACAAATCAAGCAAAAGCTTTCTTGACTTTCTTACTAAAAAAATATCACAAGTCTAATTATTCTGTGCAGAATATACTTTGTCAAATGTTAGTTAGCTACTTTAAGCATAATAGAAACACATGCTAAAAATTCTGATTAATTGGTAACAATTACCATTTGGACATTTTTTAAACATTCAAATAAAACTATAAATCAAGCTTACTAGCTGTAAATATATTTTTTGATTTGAATATTTTATTGCACAGAGTACATTCTATTATTTTTTACTTCTTCTATGAAATAAAAGATTTTCATACTGTTCTTCTTGCTAAAATTAAAATAGCACTAGAAACAAAATTTAGTTTCGATCCAAATAGTTAGAGATTCTATTGACTAATGCATTAATAAAATTTCAATAGTTGGTAGCTTTGATTTTTTTATATTAGCAAAAATTTTGTTTTGTTCAACAACCTCTCTTTGATGAAAAAATTTATTTTCAATTTTTCACGGCAGAAAGAATAAACCTAAGGCGGCGTAAATCCAAACGTGCAAAAATAAATTCCCCAAGTACTGCGAAAAATCCTTGTCGCAGACAAGATTTACTCTCACAGTAGTACCAGACGTACATTACTGTATCGGCATGAAGCGAAGACGCGTTTATGGAATGAATATGATTATGCACATTTTAGTGTTTTTTATATATACAGCACTTCAAACGTGTTTTTGTTGGGTCCAGCTGATTTCACCTTATTCAATAAGCCCATGTCATTATCATGCTCAGAAAATGAGCATGGTAAAGACTCAGCCATACGTAATTGATGATTCTCCAGCGAAAAACATACAAGATTTGCATGAGAGTGCGGAAATACGGAAAGCAGAGTGGAAGGATCTCAGTCAAGTTAGCCGACTCCTTGTCACTGAATTTTATGGTCATACACCATGGTATCCTGCACAATGCCTAAGCGAACTCAACCGTCTTCAACTAAACTTTCACTTTGAAACCGCGAAACATTTAATGCTTGTCGCAACTGATTTCACTGCTGGCAAAATAATTGGCTTCGTAGATATTGATGCCAGGGAACTTCCATATGACAAACGGATTGGTCAGTGAAGTATTTAACAAAAATTTATGTTTGTTTATCATACCATATTCTATGTTATCTGATAGACATCAGATAAACTGTCGCCACTTGATTGCTAGTGGAAAATTTTCTTGGCACCAGTGAAAAATACAATTTTTGATCATACTTATATCAGGTGCCCCGCCTCGGCCGTATCTTTCAGATTTGGCCGTTAGTGTCAACCACCGTAGACAAGGCATCGGCACTCAATTGGTGAAAGAGTGTGAACAGGCATGTTTAGCATGGGGATATTCTTACGTATTTCTTAAGGTTCAGGCCAAGAACAATGCGGGCCTAGGACTTTATGATGGTTTAGGATATCTTACGGAATTTCCAGCAGATGAAAAGGTACTTTTCTTACATTTTTTCATTTGATATTTTTGTCTATCTCTCATATTTATATCAATGTTGAACAGGATCAATTGCTGCTGTCAAAAAAACTAGTACCATAACTTTGCAAGCAACAAGAGCAACAAATAGTGCTGTATTATTATTAACAGCTAGTAAAGGCTGCTGCCATACAAATTTTGATTTTAAAAAGTTACTTTTCAGTTACTTTAATGTAACCGAAAGGGTAAGTTAGGTATTTAAAATGAGTGCTCAAATTTGTTTTAAGAGTTTACTATGTATGTGTTTTCCTATTGATTTCTACGAGCTATGCAATTGCGTATTTCTAATATAGAAATTATATAGAGCTATGACATATTATAAATAGATTTCACAAGAAAATTTTCAAACATAATTTGTGTCACGACATACTATTAGATATATTTATTCAGCTCCATAAGGATATTTTATCGTACAGAACTTGACAATTTTATGAGAGAAGTCAACTGCTGCATATAACTTTTTTGATGGGACGAGAAGTCTGTATCAGTTTAAATGCACAAAATGCATGTACTCAGTTGCAAATCAACCAAAGTTTGGACATCTCGACACTAGTACAATGAATCCGCTGCATGCATTTAAAATTTTTAATTTATTTTGGTCTAATTGAAGTTCATTTTGGATACTGAAGACAAATTTGACTGCTTTGTCATTGCATTCACCAATTTTGAATTGAATGATTAATTTACCTTTCTAGATATCAGAGGCTTTTCCAAAAGTTTTTTCGATCTCTGGCATTCTTGTATCAAATTGTTAAAATTAGTTTCACTACCGAATAGTGCTATGCCCTGCAAATTCTACATTTGATGCAGTGGCGTGATTAATTGGGAATGAATAGTTGTCATAAAAAAATATCAGTGAGTCCATTCTAAGATAACCGCTTTGTACAATTTGAGTGATTGATACAAAAAGGTTGAGGCAATATTGTGATGAAGTGGAAAGAAATGCGTTGCCAAAGCAAATCCTCATCATGGAAAAAGAAAAATATATATTTATTTTATCAGATGTTTGCAACAGTTCTATCAGCACTTTTTTCATGTCAACATGCCATTATGACTCTTCAAACTATCTGCTACACCTCATCATATTCTTCTTCCTCGTAAATGCCTGGAATCCATGTAGTAACTTTTTCCGCGATTGCCATCACGATTCCGCTACGATAGGAGGATATTCCCATTTCTTTCAACCAATACCAAAATCGATCACAATGTTCAATTGTCTGAACAGTATTCCCTTCTTCGTCCGTTCCTTTCAGCGAAAGGAATTTTCCAATGAGTTGATATGTGTTTTCAACCTTGTAAGTAATACGACAGAAAATAAAAATTAGACAAAATTCGATATATTTTATGTGTAATAAATATGAAGTACTGGAACGTTAAAAAAACATGAAAGGCTGCCATCTACTAAAATTCACTAGAGATTAATGATAAAATTTCAATTTTTCCAGGCGACTTTATATTTTACAGAAAAATCAATTTAAGTAAGAAACGAGAGCTTATTTCAGGTTTTAGTGTTTTTACTAAAGCATTTGAGTTTAATTATAATGAGAACCGTTGACCTTATTACTGCCAATCCCAGCAGCTAATTTATTTGCAGCCGCTGGTCCAATTCCAGGAACCTCTTGTAAATTGCCTGTTATCGAAGCTCGAATAAACTCCGCCAATTTATCTGGTGTTACCTTTGATCTCTTTGGATCGTATCCAGTGTCCTGCGCTCACAAATAAAAAGCCTTGGCAAGGCGATTTAAATACATGATAAATACAATTCTTACCTCCATATTATCTATCACAATATATTTTTTTTCTCGATAATATAAATATTATAGAACGAGCACAGTTTCTTTCTGTAAATTTTAGCCTAGTTCCAATAAAAATATATTGCAAATGATTTCGCGGCAGATTTAAATCAGAACCCGGTATATCGGATTCGGAAATTCAAAATTGACTATTTAAATATTTTAATGCAGTAACCAGATAGAGCTAAGTCCTTGATGACTCCCGTTTTGATGTGCCAGCAACGACACAGTGCAAAAAATCAAAATTCATGACACAGCATCCAAAAACAGGCTCTTGTACAATGACTCGTATGAGAGTAAACAAATAAAATACTCTTCAGTCTGCAATGCTAATTTTATTAATTTCCATCTTGTTGTGTGGTTCTTTTAGTGGCACCACAGATCAGACTTTTACTCTTGTTGAGAAATGGACCAACTTTGTTGGATTGCAATCTAATAAACCAAAAGGTGGACTCTTGTCCAGGGTACATAATTGTACTGCTGGAGCATTTCAATGCAACAATACAATCATCACAAAGTATGGGATAGAACGGGATAGCGTCTTAAGGCTGCAATAGGAACTATGCATGTGCATTCATGTTTAATTCTTTCATGAGCGTAAGATAAAAAAATTCAATTCTAAAAAAAACAATTTAAATTCTAAAAAATTCTTAACATTTAATAAAATACTTCAATTTTTGGTACAATCACATAGTACCATAGAAGTGACTGCAATGGCCCAATAATAATCTGTTAAAGTATGCAGTTTATCAAACTTTTATGTCCATTCTTAATATATAATACGACAACTGCATACTT